>JALPQI010020365.1:0-21720 GCA_025490895.1 Thaumatotibia leucotreta
ATGTCCATCTGTTCGTCTGTTTGTCCACAATTTGGTATAGGTATACATATTAAACACGCCGACCAAGTGGTAAAATATCAGTAACCCCTATTTTTTACCAGACAAGGTACTGACGGTACTGTCAATTTTTCCCTTTCCTCTTAGATTTTATTCTGTTCCTAACAATATGTGATATCCGCAGGTGCCGCTGCGACGCCGCTAGAGGGCGCCTATAAGGCGGAAAACCATCATCCTCAACACGACAACATCTACTACCAGGTACTATAGATTCTGCGACCATATATAACATGGACGTCTAACGCCAGCTCAAAAATGCCCCCAAAAGCAATTGTTCAATTGTGCCAAGATGGGCAGGACATAGCGCTTTTCTTAACACCGCGCATATTTCGGCGCAACATCTTTGACAAATGTTTATAGAATATAGCCAATCAAAACTTTGATGGACCAATCACAACTATTTTTAAATGGTGGTTTAAGTTTTTATAAGTTGATATTGACACTCATGTCCATGATGTATTGAATAGGGGGTGACACTTGTCAACTAAAATTCAGGACCGTTTTTGAAAGGCAATTTCATATGGCGTGCGGTTTCCATGTTTTATTTGTTCGTAGCATACGGCTTAAGCTATAGATAGTTCCACGAGAGTTGAAGTCACGCACACATCAACATGTCATATAAACACACGGGGAATTCGAAATTAGTGTTCTTTTTTCGTACTGACAGCAAACCCAATTGCAACTGTAAGATGACCAAAAAGTTTGTTCAAGGGATTTGCTTCAATATTTTCACGCAAAGTCATTTATGCATTCACTACATTTTTTGCAATTAGTACTTCATTTGGATGTGTGTGTAATCATTCACCTCAACTCTGATGAAATTACCTATACCAAGGGTTCGCCCTTACAGAGGCCCTATCGCGAACGACGAAGTGTCGCCTCCCTGTCACACTTACATACGAATTCAGGAGTGCGAGGAAAATGAGAATTTCCGGCCAAGTTGGTATATACCGCCGAGCGAGCGTGCGAGCGAAGCCGGATAGGTAACGAGGCCGGGAATCCGTTTTCACACCGAGGCATGTATAGTGCTTTTCTCAAACATCCAAAGAAATACAAAAAAATAATAATGACAATGTTGTCTGAAAAGTGTTATAAAATACCATTTCCATCCCAGTGAGTTACTGCGCCCTAAAAGCGATACTTCCGAGTCTATTTTAAGGAACGTAAAGACCATATTTCATTGCATGTTTGAGAAATAACTATTTTAGTAAAGCTGGTGCCTTTTTTAGGCTCTAGTGCGAGAAGTGGGTCATTTTACGTCAGGTCCAAAACTTCGGAGCGCCATCTGTACTAAAAAACGTCATACGAGACACGTGCAAAAAGGAAATTCGTAACTCGTATCGATTTAAAACATCGGCACTCGTTTCGAATTTCATGTTTTTCGCACTGTGTCGTAATGTACTGTTTTATGCATACATAGAATAGGCAAATCCATTGTCCAGTGGCCTGATACAGGTGTTGTAATGATATGACGTACAATATAACCCTCTCTACAGAATGCGACCGGAGAAATGCCGCCCCCGCCAGCGTCGGACGGATTCCTCCAATCCATCCTCAACGATGAAGACCTTCAGCTCATGGACATGGCGATGAACGAAGGTCAGTTCCATTTCTTATTCCTCTGTAGATATTCAGAGACAATCTACTCGTACTAATAAGTTAGCCTCCATAGTGTTCGTAAATACTCGAGTCGTTTGAGTCTTCCATTCTAAACTCGACTCAGTTTTAAGGACTGTCATGTAGTCAAAACTTGAGATATTTTATAATGTTACTGAGACTCGAGTTTTTCAAAGACCTTCGTTTCTAGATACGTGTTTTTTTAATTAAAGGTTTTCTTTATAATATATCTTAAATAAGAAACCATTACAACATTGTGATAAAAACCACCTCGGGTTTTATTAGATGGGCCAATCAACTTTTCGATCGACACTATTTTGTCCCGTAACGCGCAGATGACAATTTCATCAAGTTTGCTAGAAAAAATGCTTATAAATTGTATATGCGTTAGGCCCCACACAAGTTCACATCGATTCATTTAGGTTCCAACTGTTTTTTATTGTAAATATGTGTACAGTATTAATTGACGTACATTTGTAAGATCATGAAAAGTAACGCATTGAATGTAACTATGCCCGACGTTATATCTACGATAGATAGCTGCGATGCCATCTAGCGGCTCTCGATTGAAACGTCTACTGGACTGTGCCGCGATTTTATTGAAAGCGCCATCTAGACACACATTCGGAACTATTACGTCTCATCGTTCGTACGTGTTGATAAGCGCCATCTGTGTACATATAGTGTAAACTTCGTACTCAATAGTGATTACTGATTAGTTTATCATAATCGCCATAGTCGTCAATCATAATTCATAATTCAGTCCAGTTTCTCGAGTTTTGAAAAGGCTAGGTGCCTCAAAGTATACAATACAATTCAAACGGTCTAATACTTTTATTTATTTCCACGTAAGACGATACTTCAAATATCCAAGCGCTTTGGGATTTTAATGTACCAATAAATAGGGATGATGCTGCCAGTGCTACCATCTATCCTACTTGTAGTGAACTAATGATGACGTATTTTTGAGGATCAACTCAATTAGTTTTATTAAATATTTTTGAATTGTTTTAAAGCACTAGTAACACTAAAATGTACATGAATTACCTATAAATTATATATATTATGTTACACAGGCTTCAAATTGGTGATACAAAATTATAAAACATGAATCTCTTAACGGTTTTGAGCAACTTTTAGGTACTATGGGACTGAATATGAAAACCCAAGTTCGGAAAGGACTATGCGTCAAAATGGACCAAAAACCAACAGAGCTGGGAGTAGTGGCATTAAAAAGGCCTCCTTACGTACTTTATTTCATTCTATAGGTGCAAAGTTGAATTCCATTGGATACTTTTATATTAGTAAGGCGTTCTGCGGGTACTCCCTAAGTAAATCACCGTCGTCCACACACCAATTGGCAATTATCATAGTACAAGTATTCACTCTTACTAAAATACAAAAATCTCCGTTTTGCAATGGAATTGAACGTGGTACCGATAGAATGAAATGAAATAAATGTAAATACCTACTTAATGACACCACTTTCAGCTCTGTTGGTTTTTGGTCCACTCTCCATACAAATCTGCCCATGGTCCTTTCAGGTATTTGTCTCTGTCACTCTAATGACGGCTTCGTTGGAGCTGAAAATGGTGTCAAAATCCTCACCAAAAGTTCTTGGATTCCCGCCTGGACTATTTATTTTAAATAATATAATGGCGTGATAAATCGTTATAGTCTTCCTGTTAAAACGCCTTAATAGTGACTAATTAAAATATTATGATCATTATGATTATAATCTAAACATTATCGTGCACAAATACCATATAATTGAGGATTACGGACACTGTAAACTACACATAAATCGATTATCATTACATTTCGTTCAGAAATAGTGCTGATAAAAAAATATTTTCGCATATGGGCACGATTTTTATGCTGATAGCATAGGTCGTGTTATAATCTTATTATCTATATTCCACGTCATCGCATTTTAACCAACTTCAAAACAAAAGGTTCTCAATTTAGGTTTTTTTTGTATGTATGTTACTCGATATCTTAGAGTATCGTTTTAACATTTTTTTTCGTCGAAAATTTATAACATAACCCCGAGTGTCTTTGGCACTAAGTTTTGCTGATGATAGGACCTCGTGCAGGGTCCGCCCGGAAGCTACCACCGTCTTACCCGTTAACCTGCCGCTAAATAGTTAGTACTGTGTTTCGGTTTGGGGGTAAGATAGCCGGTGTAATTACTGGCTAGAGGCAATCCATCTAAGTCCTCAGGATAGGCAGGGTATAGGCGATTTTTTGGTCACTATGTCCATGGGCCTCAGTTCCTGTTTTCCATCAGGTGGGCTGAGAGCTCAGTTGTCTACCTTCGTCACATAAAAAAAGTTGGGGTCTAATGAGGGGATCTTGGAGAAATCGGTTGAAATGTTTTTTAAATGTGGTGATTATATAACAAGATTTTATTTATTTCTTTTTAATCATGGGACTATCTTACACAAATTGACCTAGTCCCACGGTAAGCTCAATTAAGTCTTATGATGTAGGTACAGGTACCAAGCGACGATATATAAAATAGATAGACACATATAGATACTTGAATACATACAAAACAACTGTGACCGAGGAAAACAATATTTGTGATGAACACACAAAGAGATGTCCTTACCGGGATTCGAACCTAGGACCTCCAGTTTCGTAGGCAGGCTTACTACCAAGTACCAACTAGGTTATGGAGGTAATAATTTAATAATACATAGATTCATGTAGGTACTTCAATACATAGAATAATATCATTTGTAAAAATACCCTCACCGGAATTTGAACCAGGGACCTCTAGATTCATAGTTAGATAGTCCACTGCTGGACGTAGGCCTCTCCTATTAACTATGCGTATAAACGCATTAGGAGGCAAATGCCCATAATCGCCACGCTGTGTGCAAGTGGATTGGCGATTGCAGTAATGTGTCCACTATGATGACGCTGCTGGCCATCATCAATCTTTTATCAAATAGTGGTCAGTGACACTTCAATCCCTTAGTCGACTCTTACGACACCCGCAGGAGGAGTTGGGGTGGTGACAAATGTATTCTTACTGCCGTCACCACACGGCTGTAAACCACACACCTCTAGATTATAACGGTCAATTATAACGGAGGCCGTTAGCCGTTTAACAATACATTTTTTACTTATGTCATTCAGTCACCTATCGTAATAAAACTGCTTATATCCGCTTATAACCACTTTGTTATTTAAATTGTCAGTTTACTCAAACATTAGCATACCATAGATAATTTAAAAATAGCACAACTTATCAAAATGTATATCACAATTTGACTCCTTTTATCAAGACGTTAAAGTGTAGATTCGTCTAATCATTTTATCACTTACGTTTCTTTTAAATAGATAACTATATCGTCAACTATTCAGTCAAACTCGGATTTACAGCGATCAATTCATAGTAATAACACCTTTCTGTCCCTCTGAATAGAGATGTTTTTTCCATCTAGAGTGTTGGAGATACGAGGTTGCGTAATTACTGCGGCGATGTTAGAGTTACGTCTCTACAAACAATGAATGAACGATAAGATTTTGCGTACTAATTTAACTTACTCTCAAGGGCGTCAGATGACAGGACGAAATCGTACATACATGGGTGAATCAACTTTTTTCTGACTGTTCTTTTTTCTGACTGTCCTTTTTTCTTACTGTTCTTTTTTCTGGCTCTTCTTTTTTCTGGCTGTCCTTTTTTCTGGCTGTTATTTTTTCTGATTGTTCTTTTTTCTGAGTGTCCTTTTTTCTGACTGTTCTATTTCTGACTGTTCTTTTTCTGACTGTTCTTTTTTCTGACTGTCCTTTTTTCTGACTGTCCTTTTTCTGGCTGTTATTTTTTCTGATTGTTCTTTTTTCTGACTGTTCTTTTTCTGATTGTTATTGCCATGGTTACGGTCATCTAAGTCACGATGGTTTAATGCAAAATGCAGATATGATTTACCTACATATCATCAGGCTATAATAGTCCACTGCCTGGACAAAGGCTGTTACCTATACTATTATTCCGTTGAAAGTAAAAAAGGTAAACAAATATGGCTGACTTTCCATAGCATTTGACGTCATTTATACATATCGTGAAACACACGTTTGCAGATCAAAATTCATAAAACATTGGCTTTTATTAATAAATATTTTGTATTTTGATTTTTGTATGAGATGATGTTTTGTTTCCAATTTTTGATGTATGGATTAAAATCTAGCGTGAAAAAGAAATACAAGTGCACCTGATTTTTTTTTAAACTGAGTCGAGCCAGCAACTAGAAGCGTGACAGAGTGGTATGAAACAGGACAACGAAAATAATTTAGACCCATATTCCTACGTTAATACTAATAATTATCAATAATTTTAACAAAAATGTATGTGAACTTCAGGTTTAAGATTTTAAGTTGGTGAAAAAATCAATATTGTGTTCTGACAGTGCGTGATTAATATAATGATTATGAATTATGAAATAATGCAGTTTCGCAGTATTGTTTATCCCTTTTTAACTTTCAATTTTAGAATGGTATAGTGGAAAATATTCGACTAAGTTTTGATACATTGCTGAGAGCGCTTGGACTATAGTAAACTGGTTTTACGGTATAAATATGTTTCTACTGTTACTGCCAACGTTGGTTTGACAGAATACGCAATTCCATGACTTCGTCTATTATATACCGTAAAACGGGGTAAATAGGAATGACAGGGTAAATAGATTTTTCATATGTGTTATTCTAAACTGGACTGTTTGTCCTGAGCTAACAGACTAGTGTACTCTACATTCCTATTTACCCGTCATTCCTATTTACCCCGTTTTACGGTATCTCATAGGCCGTTTACCTACATATCATAAAAACATTGACACATGGATTTAATTACACTACTCAAAGACGTGTAGTCAGAGAAACAAATATCGCCGCAATACTTAATAAACCTCGTATCTGCCACACTAACTTGAACGAAAAAACAGCCGTATTCAATGTGAAATAAAGGTCACATTTCGATAAATTGATCGCTATAGATACGATGTTGTGTAAGTGTAGTGATGATATGATATGTTGGGTTTTCCGTCCGGATATGATAAATATCTTAGACAGTTTCATATTATTCATTTTATTGTGTCTTCACCTGCATTAAACGTCATTTAGCTGCATTAAAGCAGATTCGTAATGAATACGGTGTTAATATGTACTTTTTATAAGGCGTTTTCAAATTAGATACCGATACCTTGTTATTGTAGATAAGGGCTAGAAAATTTGCCGCATCGACCGGTTGCGATCTATTGTGGCAGCCCTGGTTTATAGTTCATTACTAATACCCGTTGAGTCTAGGAAGTTCGAGATTCTTTGGGCTGTAATATTCTGTAACTCGTGAGGTTGAAGTTACTTGCCTACCTAGGTGAATACTTTTTTTGCGTATTAGTGGTCCGCAGGAGCAGAGGATGTGCCCTTGGGGTATCCATGCATCTAACCTTTTAGTAGAAAAAGGAGTAAAATTAAATTTTTCTTTGGGATACCATCTCCTTCCGTCTTCATTGTTTAAATTTTGGCACCTTTCTAGATTATACGGGCGATTTTCTCTGCTATCTGTCAACAATTGAGTACAACACAATTTGTGTTCCACAAATATGTATATTGACCTATTAAAAACACGCGGACTTAACCTTTGCCTGTACCGTTTATACCTACTGAATGTATTACTCAATATCGCTTAATCATGGTCAACGACAACAAACTATCGTCTAGTCATTCTTCAACTCCGCGGCTATATACACGCTAAACTATAAACTGATTTATATCAAAACTACGGAGGTTATATGAAAATAGAAGCAAATAATCCTTTACTGTTTGTTAATACTTTGTAAGTAAGATAGTATTGTTTGCGAGGCCCCTTTATTAAAGAGAACGCGCGAGTGTCGGCCATTTTAACTTTCCCGCGCTTAGCTACAGACGTGAAAAAAAAGTGTTTTATTTAAGCGTTTTTAACGGATATTGTTTTATTTTTAATTCACCAACATGGGTGTTTTTTCATATGTTTATCGCTTATTTGTTATGAATAAGATTGTCAAGTGAATCACGCATTTTTACAACACTAACGAGGACTGTTTTTCCTGTTGTTTATGAGAGACTTTAAATTTGGAACTTTTTTGATTCAGATTCGTACCTACTGTGAACATTTGATTTTTTTTAAATAGTGTTTATTGCATATTAACATTGAGTTGACAGCCTAAAAGAGGCAAAGTGCATAGACCTTTACTCAAAAGAGTTTTAACCAAAGTACCCAAAAAGCCTACATATGACATACTTTCTGAAAAAACGTACTGCGAAGAGTCGAAAGGTGCATACATCAGAGTGTATATGCTTCTGCCGGTTTTGTTGTTCGCTGCGTCGACCCAGGACAAGTTGCGACTCTTTAACCAAAGTCCCTGTGGCCGTTTTAAAAAGATACAACTATTGTCTCTGGACTTTCAAATATAGAGACTTCGATCCCGTTTAAATGCTAGACAATGAAAAGTCATGTGCATGTTTGTTTTGGAATTAAAATATAACGGCATGTTAATATTTGATTACGTCACAGAAATTTCTATAATTCCATAAATTAGAAGATGGCACTAGGAATCGGACTTTGTTTTCATAAGGGAAAGATTACCATAATCTTTTTATAGATAACGATATAGATTGGAGGCGAAATATTAGTTGTGTGAATGTCATAGTTGAGTAAACACTAGTAGGGATGAGCGAGTGTTTATTTTAGTTTTAAAGGATTAAAGTGATCTGTTGCGATGAATCTTTCAATGTCACCTTTTGGCTACGGGGCGTTTCTGCCCCCGTACCTGGCTAGCCATCTGCTGTACCCGGACCCGGCAGAATACTTGAGTTCCTACTACAAATTATATGATGGTAAGTCATAACAAATGACGTCACATGTATCGTGTTATGTTTTTGAGGGCCTAGGTCTCCATTTTCGAGCGTTGAGCCCGCCGTGAGGCCCTACGCGGCATGGACCTAAGTCCACACATGTTACGCGGTGTGACTAAAAATATATGAATATAGACTTTTAATTATATTTTACTGTTACTATGTCTCACGATTAAATTCAACGTGTCGCGTTTAATATAAACTGTTATAAAAAGGACATATGAGTCCCAGAGTAAATCGAGTCAAAGTTTTTTGTTATGAACTTTTAACATCGCTTTTTGATTAATATGATAACGTAAAAAATGCAATTGTCTTGCTTGTCGTAGGTGGGTCAAAATTATTTTCGTTGTCTTGTTTCATACCACTCTGTCACGCTTCTAGTTGCTGTCTCGACTCAGTATATAAAAAAAAACCGGTGCACTTGTATTTCTTTTTCACGCTAGATTTTAATCCATACATCAAACATTGGAAACAAAACATCATCTCATACAAAAATCACAACTGTGTCACATTTTTTACGGACACAAAATAAGACAACGAAAATAATTTTTACCCAGGTTCTAATCGGGCAATACAAGGTCTACTGCAATATACGAAATTCTTAAAATTCTGGGATTTGTCTCCGTCACTCCAACGGAGGAGTCAATAGAGTGAATGAGACGTATCCTCGAAATTTGCGTATTGCGGTGAGGCCTCTGGTCTCTTCTTGCGTAAACATTGGCCATAGAAAATAGGCATTAAAAGCCAAGCCAAGAAACACCATAAAGGCTAGAACCCGTAAACAGATCTACGTTTAACGCTGAACGACACCTGATTCGTGTGCAGCAAGACTGGAACGTCCTACGAACAAATGAAACATGGACGCCGCACGCTATACTAAATTGCCTTTCAAAGACGGTCAAGCATTATATTTGACAAATGTCACCCCCTCTAGCACGGCAATGAATTTCAATGTCAACCTAAGAAACTTAAACCGCCATTCGAAAATAGTTGTGATTAGTCCATCAAAATTTTGATTGGCTATATTCTATAAACACTTTCAAAGATGTTGCGCCGAAATATGCGCGGTGTTAAGAAAAGCTTTACGTCTTGCTCATCTTGGCATTGATTTTCGGGGCATTTTTGAGCTGGCGTTAGACGTCCATGTTATAGTTATATGGGTCAAAATTCTTTTCGTTGTCTTATTTTGTGTATCTAAAAAACATGAAACAGTTGTGATTTTTGTATGAGATGATGTTTGGTTTCCAATTTTTGATGTATGGATTAAAATCTATGCCACGCTGGGAAAGCGGATTGGCGATCGCAGTAATGTGTCCACTATGATGACGCTGCTGCCCATCATCAATCAAATCAAAGAATGATCAAGTGACACTTGACCCTTAGTCGACTCTTACGACACCCGCAGGAGGAGTTGGGGTGGTGACAAATGTATTCTTACTGCCGTTACCACAGGTTAGCTATAGGCGATCGCAGTAATGTGTCCACTATGATGACGCTCCTGCCCATCATCAATCAAATCAAAGAACAGTGACACTAGACCCTTAGTTGACTCTTACGACACCCGCAGGAGGAGTTGGGGTGGTGACAAATGTATTCTTACTGCCGTTACCACAGGTTAACTATTGGCGATCGCAGTAATGTGTCCACTATGATGACGCTGCTGCCCATCATCAATCAAATCAAAGAATGGTCAGTGACACTTGACACTTAGTCGACTCTTACGACACCCGCAGGAGGAGTTGGGATGGTCGTCTTACATACGGGACTGGGTAAATTTTTCTAAGACCGTCCCATGAATTCTTTTTCATCCTTTTTGTACACTCGTTTGCCACCTCAATTATATAACTACTACCACGTACGTACAGTACATTCAGCGAAAATTCTGCTTACCGATACCTTATCTACTGTTGTTCAATATTAACAAAAGTAATGGTGACGTACATAGTGTTCCAATTTTCTACAAGTCATTCGACATCAGCATTTTTTTTATCAGAGTAACGATTACGCGACGAAAATTTACAATTTGTGTACGTGAAATCGACTTTGCCACTTTAAAGTTTGAGTCGACATTACATATGCGAAAAATAACAGACATGCAAAGAACGTGTGACGATCAATTTTTTTTATCTTGTACGCTTGCGTAAATAATAAAATTAAGATAGTCAGTCGCGCTATGCTGCCAAAGTGGGTTTTTGAACATTTACTAAGGAAACAGGTGACGTGTAAGTTTTTTACTTATCATTCATTTATTTATGTCATTAGGAACCATGTCAAAGTGACGCTATAAATCAGCTGGTAAGAAAAATAAGACATCACTTACTTGTGTCGTTTTAACATGGTTCTAAACGCTGAGTGTACTAGTTAGTTTCATTAGGGCGACGGCAGTAAGAATACATTAGTCATCATCCCAACTATTCCCTTGTCTTAAGAGTCGACTAAGGGATAGAAATATCACTGACCAGTTTATATAAGATTGGTGATGGGCAGCGTCCTCATAGAGGACACACTACTGCGATCGCTAATCCGCTTGCCCAGCGTGGCGATTATGGGTACCTGCATACACCTGCGAAGAAATTCAAGGATGTATGTGACGTCCCCGACAAGTACTGGGCCAGCGCTGGGAACACGCAAAATAGGCACGTTTGATGTCGAGTTACAGAAAAATGGCCAGAATACAACAACAACATGGGTATTTACCTCCTAATGCGTCCATACGCGTAGTCAATAGGTCCTACGTCCAGCAGTGGACTAAGATAGGCTGATGATGTAATGTGTTTTACTAATTTTAACCAATTTTCAGCAAGAATGAGATATTTACCTACATATATGACATACGTTATTAGGTATCTTATAGTTATAACTAGGGTTAGGATTTTGGTGGCATTTATTGAACATAGAGCAGTGGAGTCGATGTTACAAACATTTTTAACTTGAATAAACGATTAACTTTTAAAATAATAACGTAATAGTGTTCATTTCAAGCTGGATTTATCAAGGGATTTAAATAAATAACATGAATTTTATTTTTGAGAAACTAGAAAACTATTAATTTTCAATTAAAAATGTTGGTATATTTGAAAATTTATTTATTTAATTTTTAAGGTTCTAGTTCTCTCGAAGACCGTAAATATTATAATATTAATCACAAGCTATATTACAAAGAATGATTGAACTTCAATTCATAGGTAGCCAAATATTAAAGATGAAATGATTTAATACTTAAAATTGGCGAAACCCTGTTTAAAAGAATATATTTATTTATTATTTCTGATTAATTAATTATTCAATCAATCATAAAAAAATTAAACGACGACTCCACTGTTCTCTGTCCACCTAATGCCACCAAAATTCCTAACCCTAGTTATAACATCGTATATTAGAGGTCAAATAGTCTATAATATAATTTAACAACAAGACCATTTGACATTGTACATATTATGTACTATTGTTTTAGTACTCTTATCTGAGTTTTTACCTTATGGTTTTTTTTATTCCTTTCTTAGCCCGGTCACCCTATACCAGTAGAGGATCATTCTCAAAATTGTTGTCTACGGTCCGTCAAACTCTTGATACATTTAGTATGGTATCGTGGATTAGGCGCGACCATAACATTGGAGAATGACCCTAGATGAACTCGTGTATTCGTCGTCTTTTTCTTTGACATGATTATACTTCCGTAAGAAAGAGATCGCTTGACATAAACTTCACACAATATTGTTTTTAATAATTAATTCAATTAATTTACGGCCTGTAACTATGTGGTAAAAGAGCTATAGGTATCAGTGCATGTGTAAAGGTACCTTTTCATGACTCTTAAAATAGACCTTATGTGTTCTTTCTAAAGTAATTTAAAACCGTGACACACCTTTCCGTGTACACACATAATATATTATATTTTCTGTATAGACTGGCAAGTGCGACCATATATAACATGGACGTCTGACGCGAGCTCAAAAATGCCCCCAAAACAATTGTTCAATTGTGCCAAGATGGGCAGGACATAGCGCTTTTCTTAGCACCGCGCATATTTCGGCGCAACATCTTTGACAAATGTTTATAGAATATAACCAATCAAAACTTTGACAGACCAATCACAACTATTTTTAAATGGCAGTTTAAGTTTTTATAGTTTGATATCTAAAATCATTACCGTGACGCATTGAAGAGGGGGTGACACTTGACAACTAAAATTCAGCAACGTTTTTAAAAGCCAATTTATTTCTTCCATGTTTTATTGTTCGTGACTAAAAACTTTCCTTGCATACCTCTCACACGTGAATCGGCTGCGCAGACGCTAGTGGCTACTGGCGCAGCCAATCAACGTAGCAATAGTGATATGCTGATGAGTGATGACAGTTATGTTTTTACTGAAAGTTTTCCGGTTCGAATCACGGCGACGGCAAAATTTTCACACAGATAATAAAGATTTTAAGAAAATATTTCCAGTATTTTCTAAGAAATATTCCACCGTATTTATAGTTTTTTTTTTAATACGGGCTAGTTTATCATGGTTGTATTTTAGTATTGGTAAAGATTACAATTGGTGGTCCTTATTTTTACAATTTTGTAGCATGTTCGAACCAATAAAGGAGCTCTTTGCCCTGCCGATTGCAACTTTCTATGTGACACCCTCTCATTTTGTTATTTGATAAATAAACCATAAATTAGGGGTCGCTTCCAAAGTAATAAAAAGCAACTAATGATTTTGCCATTCTTGAAATTCGTACTTCGGTAGCGACCCCTAATTTTTGTTTATAATAATTAAAAAAAAACAATTATGGTTTACTTATCAAATAACAAAATGAGAGGATGTCCCATAGAAAATCGCAATCGTGAGAGCAAAGAGCTCCTTTATTGGTTCGAAGATCCTACAAAATTCCAAAAAGAAGAACCGATAAATGTGGATTTGGAGTATTCCATGAAAACGTGTCGTAAGCGACACTGTCTTTTCAATACTTTTGAAAAATTAAATTAGTAAGCCGAGTTACAGTATAATAATAACATATCAAGGCTTTAAGATTGACAGTGTTTTCTACCAGCTAGCATATTTTATTAGGTTAGCTACCATAGCGACACGTAAGCGACAAAAAGTAGATGTTTTCATGGAATGCTCCATTTAGAGGTTAGAAATTTGTTTACTAAATATGACAAGTAAGAATGAATAGACGGTCCAAAGTAAAATCCAATTGGTTTGCGTAGATCATTGATTAACCAATCAGAGCGTTCGCGTCACGCGACCACTCCCACTTATGAAGTAATAATGATATGATATTGATAAATGATTTATAATTAAATTCTCATAAAACTAAATATGGTCAGCATTCATATCATAGTATTTAAATTATATTGTCTGCCTGATAGCTTGCACAGTCATGCTCACTTTAAGGTCTCTGCTTACGGTGGCGTCGTTGATCGGGTCGCCACTTTCCCGAAAGAAGGTTGAGGGAGGCGATGGCTGAGATACGCGTCATACTCGTGAACGGGTGCTGTTTGCGGAGACCGGTCTAATCAAGCTCACTCATGGCTTAAATTCAAACAATTTTCCTGCTGTTCTTGATATGAGAAATTGAATTCGCTACATGTTTGTTTATTTATGATTATTTAATATTATGACGCATGGAGACCTTATACATCTCTGAAACATTTAGTGAAATGTATCCGTTTGTTTTCTTTTTACTCTGACAACTAGAGACCTTTACATCTCTAGCAGTATAATAATGCTAATTTTAACGTTTAACTAAAAACAATTGTATGCCCTTTTACATATATCTTTACATCTATACATTTCTCAAAATTCATTAAATTTATATAATTGTTCTGACTATTAGAGACTTCATCTCTATTTAATGTACTACATCTGTTTTTATATTAAATCAAATTTATGTTTCGCTTTTAATTAATGCATGTTAGCCGTAAGATGTTATAAAACTATTATTTGAAAAAAGAAAGTCCCGCTGAGTTTCTTGCCGGATTCTTCTCAGGCAGTGGTGTAGGGGTAGAACCGGAGGTAGTTTTTTTTTCTCTCATTCGCTATTTAGTTTAACGATTCAAAAGCGCTCGTTGCTGGGCCTAATTGAATAAAGAATATTTTGACTTTGACTTTGACTTTGACTTTGACTTCAGTAAATAAGTCTAACTCAGTCCAATGCTGCATAGGCTTCTTCTAATTAAACAGGCCTCTTCGGCGAAAGCTAGGCAAGAGTGAATCCAAAGGGGGGACAATGGGGGTACTTGCCCCCCCATCCTGACACTAAATCTAGGTGTGCATAGGTGCTATTTTTTAACAATTAAAAATAGTACATTACGACACAAGTGCGAAAAACATTTTTGCACGTGTCTCGTACGACGTTTTTTAGTACAGATGGCCCTCCGGAGTATTGAACCTGACGTAAAATGACCCACTTCTCGCACTAGAGCCTAAAAAAGGCACCACCTGTGCTAAAAATATATTCCAGTATAAAACACTATTATGTCATAAGTCAATGCTGCTTCTAAACGAAATCCTGCATCCGCATCTAAAATACTTACTTTTTAGTACAGATGGTGCCTTTTTTAGGCTCTAGTGCGAGAAATGTGTCATTTTACGTCAGGTCCGAAACTTCGGAGGGCCACCTGCACTAAGAAACGTCGTACGAGACACGCGCAAAAACTCGTATCGATTTAAAAACATCGCCACTCGTTTCGAATTTCATGTTTTTCGCACTTGTGTCGTAATGTACTATTTTAATTCATGTTGTGTACACTTACTTTGGATCTCGTGCTAGCTTATATGCCAATTGATCCCTACTTGTTTAAACCCTTAACGTATCACGTTTGGTGTACTAAGTAAATAAATATAAAATAAAAGTAGGCCTCTCTTATTATCTGTGCGTTTGGACGCATCGCAGTAGTGTGTCCACTATGATGACGCTGCTGCCTGTCATCGATCTTCTATAAATAAATGGTCAGTAACACTTATCCCTTAATCAACTCTTACGGCACGAGAAGAAATGGGTGTTGACAAATCGCATCAACATCACAAGGTGGTATGTTACCTACGAACAACTAAAACATGGAAGCCGCATACTGAATTGCCTTTCAAAAGCGGTCTTGAATTTTACTTGACAAGTGTCACCTCCTCTTCAATGCATCTCGGTAATGGATTTCAATATCAACCTATAAAAACTTAAATCGACATTTAAAAATTATTGTGGTTGGTCCATCAAAGTTTTGATTGGCTATTTTCTATAAACATTGTCAAAGATGTTGCGCCGAAATATGCGCGATGTTAAGAAAAACGCTATGTCCTGACCTTCTTGGCACAATTGAATTTTGTTTTTCGGGGCATTTTTGGACGGTAGACGTCCATGTTATATATGTTCGCAGATAGTCACACTAACACTTAGTCCAGATTTAATTTCCCCAAAATTTTACGTAGAACAGTTTAATATTGGGGTAGCGAAATGTATTCTTAGGTACTGCCGTCACCACGCGACTCTGATGATGATATCATAAATATGATAAAACTAATTGATAATTAAAACTTTAAGTAAATAGTACTAGTAAATGTTCTTTATTGCGCCACAAATATACAAAATTAAGTAATATATTGCAATACTAATAAAGGTAGCAACTGGTCGTATTGATAACGGTACTTATTTATATGTAATCTATCGATTTTGTTTACATACCTTACATCTTTAGAAGATTTAAAATTAGAAAGACCGTATTATTTATATCAAAGATTACGTAATGTTTACTGTTTTTTTGGTAAATTGTTATTTTTTTGGAATAGGCAGGTTTAAAAGTAACAGGCTTATAAACTTATAGTAAATAGTTCGTTATGATTCAAGTTTTATTCATATAATATGCCTTCTTAGATCTTTTTCGACGATTAGAAATGGGGTTCTAAATTGTTTACGCGTTCACCTGGGTATGTCCTTAAACTGCGATTTGTCAACTACACCCATGGTTGTCATAAGAGTCGACTAAATAATTGAGTGCCACTGATTAATTAATTAAAGATTAAAGACGGACAGTAGCATCATCGTAAGGCTAAATTAACACTGAGTATTTTTTCCAGTATACCGTATTCGAGATTTTCTCGAACGACGTAGTGACAATAAATTTTGTGTAGCACCGTTCACACGTATCCCGCATACCGTATCCGAGAATACGTGTGAACGGTACAGTCAAGAGCAAAAGTAAGTGATCACCTTGTGCCTTATCACAATGGGATAAGGTGTATAATCGAACAAGAATGATCACTTACTTTTGCTCTTGACTGTACTACACAAAGTTGGTTGTCACTACGACGTTCGAGAAAATTTCGAATACGGTATACGGGAAAAAATACTCCGTGTTAATCTAGCCTAATGGACATATGACGACTTTCGCCGAGTGTTTTACACCACACTATTCGCATTTAGCCGATCGACCGTCTCCGCGGTTGAACACTGCGTTAAGCAGTCTCACCCTCACCCTCCTTGCAGCTGCAGAAACGCTCGATCGCCTGCGATTTGCTATCGCAACAGTTGTAAAGCGGCGGTCAGCTCTCCCGTGCTCTGTCCTGCCGTCGAGACGTCAGACAGCACGCGTACAGCCGCTGAGTCCGACGAACAGATAGATAGGACAGCGGGTGATCGGCAATCGTGAATCTCATTTACTCTCTCTCTCGTACGCGATTTGCCGAAACGGCGTCGACTAGGTTGGGCAGACCCTAATGCGTCCATACGCATAGTTAATAGGAGAGGCCTACCTTTAGCACATGATGTGATGAGTACCATAGTACTTGATGTTACTGACGTGTCGTCTCCTTGTTGCAGGCATGTACACGATGCGCATGCTCGACGGCGCGGGTCACCACGCCCCACACAACCACTCCCACATGATGATAGCTGGTGAGATTAATATATGCTTTGTAAGAGTTGTTTGCAATAAAAATGTACCTAGTTATCATGTAGGATCTTGTAGAAGGTATTTTTTATAGGTAAATTGTTTTAATGGGGATATTTTAATTTTAGTACCTATACTTTTTTTTAATGTAATAAATAAAGATAACGGTTCTTTTTTCGTTCTTCGATATATCGTCAGTTGACAAGCAAAACTCACTAAGTAACAAATACCTACTTGAAATAAAGCTCTTATCTCAGTTCTGATTTAATACTGACATAAGAGGTTGCTAAGAGTAGTGACAGTTTTTATAGTGAGTTTTGCTTGTCAGCCGACGAATTATAAAGTCTAAGTTAAGGGAATAATTTAAAAATATGATAGGTATTGTAAATAAAAATAACATATAATATTGAGTAGTACATAAAGAATTTAAATATTGTAAGAATATTTGGTTTTTTCGTGGTTTTTATAAAATAATAGTTCCGGTCCCTGGTATCAACTTTTGGCAGTGAAAAAGGTGAAAAACATATTTTCTATTCGTGAAGAATACGCGCCTACATTTCTTAGTTTTGACGCCTTTTGTGTAGTATCTTGGAAGAAGAGATTTTATTGAGAAAATTTAGCTCTTATAATAGATTCTTCACCACGTCTGTTATCACCAGAGATCGGAAAAATCAGCGTCATTGTTCGCAATGAGATGGATATGACTCCTAAGTTGATTGAATAATTAATCATTTAATCATTTTCAGAAAATTACATATTTGACACTATTAACCATGTAAACCTTTATAAATAGTCGCCTTGCTGTCTAAGCGCGCCATTGCTTGCGCGCGCAGCGGGAGTAATAGATAAGTGAAATTCCCTAGGGAGTAATAGAAATGTCAGTACGAAATTTAATAATATTATGTCTTAAAACTTATTTTTTGGTTGGCAAGTGTGATGAAAAACATTGTATGCATCACGGTCGGTAAGCGGAATACTAACTCGAGTCATAAAACTTCTAACACTCTCGTTAGCAATTCCGTACTTACCTCCCTTGATGCACAATGTACTATTGATTATTCATTTAATCAATTTTGGAGTCATGTCCATATTATTACAAACAATGACGCACATTTGTCCGATCCCTGGTTATAACTTGGATATATTCGAATTATCTTATTTTTATATACTTAAAAATAAACATATCTATGTTACAGTCTAATCAAGTCTTCCAAGCCGTGATAACCAAAGTGACTAGACATGTGTTTATGAATTGTCTTTATAAAAACATTTAACTCGTAATATTTTAGAGCGTGACTCAGCGTCGGATAGCGCTGTCTCATCTATGGGCTCGGAACGCGTGCCGTCCCTCTCTGACGGCGAGTGGTGCGATGGCAGCGATTCTGCGCAGGAGTTCCACAGGTGTGTATTCTCATATAGTTTTCCAAAAATCCCGAAAATTTTATTCTACCAGATGGCACTTAGACAAGTTGCCAAACGCTAACGCTTAATGCCTTGAATGCTTGTCTGCCTCCGTAGCCTATTCGGTAGTGACCCTGCCTACGAAGCTGGAGTTTCCGGGTTCGAATCCCGGCGAGGGCATTATTTGTGTATTTATTTATCACAAATATTTGTTCCTTGGTCATGGCTGTCTATGTATTTAAGTATCTATATGTATCTATCTATTATAATATCGTCGCCTGGTACCCACATCACAAGCCTTAATTGAGCTTACCGTGGGACTAGGTTGATTTGTGGAAGATGTCCCAAGATATTTATATTTATTTATTTATTCGTCAATCGTAAACGAAAGGCAGCTGTCTTTGTCGCACTAATATGAAAGAGTGACAGAGAGGGATAACTACGATACGCTACTAAGCGCTAGCGATTGGCAACTTGGCTAAGCATCCTTGACGTGTTTACGCTCAATCAGAATCGACGAGATGATTCGATCTAAATAATAAAAATAATGTTCCAAAATGTTCGTACTAAATTTGAGTTTCCGTTACGCGACGCTCGTAGTGAGTTCATACAAAACGTGACGTATTGGAATATTTTTTAAACATATTTTTTTTATTATCTAGATCAATTCATCTCGTGATTCTTATTTTCGGGTTGTTATTCTGTCATGTCCAAAAACACTTTTTAGAATTATTGTAACTAAACGTGATACTAAAACATATTAAAATATTATCGAACTGGGTTAATTACGTATTTAAGTCGATGATTGCTCGATATTTTTCGACCCATAAGAGGGCCCTCGTCCGGAGCACCCTCGGTCAAAGCCCGACGCTTACTCAGTACGACGAGGACCCTCTTAATGGGTCGAACGAAACATGTCGAGCATTCATCGACTACGTGAGTAACCCGGTTCGATAATATTTCAAAAATACTTAGCAAAAGTCTATATAAGTGATACGAAAATACTGTAATTTTTTTATATCAGTATTATTTTATTTTCATAATTCATTAATATTCTATATCTCGCTAAGGAACCCTAAATCGTCCAATATCATTGCTGATAACTCTAAGATAACAGTTTGATGAAGTTGTACTTTTTGAATGATTTGCAGAATTTTGTGTCATACATACACGACGAGTATGATGACAAAGCACACTATTCATTAGTGAACATCTATATGATCTATATTGTATCATCATACCGATAACTAATCTTTTAGCTATGATGATTTACCAATTGAAGGCATTGAAAAAATGATTCGTAATAGTTTATATTGATACTTGGATAGTTTAATCAGATTGTAGATTACATTTGACGGTCATATTTCTATAATGTGAAACATTGATACTATTTAGAAACATTATTTAGTAAATCTAGAATGTAAATCGGAATAAATTCTATACTTAAATAATTCAATGTATAGTCAATAAACTTGTGGCCAGTGGTTCCCAAACTGTACGACCCCCATGGGGTCGCTAAATTCTTATACGGGGCTACCTAAAACATCAATTAATTTGAGACTAAAGTGAGGTTGGCATGCAGCATAAACTTAAAAGTAAAGTTCATCGTTGCCTTACCTAGTAAACAATTGTTTACCCTCAAAATCTCAATTGTCTGCCGTAAAACGTCATTTCCTGATATGAATACTGTATTGACCCGTGATTCTTAAATGATAAGCAGAAAAAAAGTGTATCTTAAGGTTAGAAAGTTGTCATTTAGATAAGATAAATACAGATGAAGTGGGGTTTTTATCTTAGTCTGAGGTCCGGTTATTTTCGTCCTAAAATGCTTGTACTAAAATAATGAAACCACTATTCGTCTGAGTTACTAAAGCTACCAAAAGATAATACTAATTATATTTGATGCAAATGTTGTCAAATATGGTCAATTGAGGGCAAGCAGTAGTGCTTACACTTACCCGAAACCGATACTAGTATAACCCTTAGGTGCCTATGGTATCACATATTTTATTTCTAAAATGACTTATGTAAACAATCGATGTCAATTTGAACTCTGTTGCTCAGTTTGACAGTCTCAATTGATTACATATTCCGGCATGTGACATTTCGGTCGTATCGTTTTTAATTCTCTATGCACTTATGAGATAAAGTGACTATGGTGCTGCCAACTACCGTCGAGCGCGCTAAAGTAATGTAATATTTGTCATCCTCCGTAGCCTAGTTGGTAGCGACCCTGTCTACGAAGCTGGAGGTTCCGGGTTAGAATCCCGCCGAGGGCATTATTTGTGTATTTATTTATCACAAATATTTGTTCCTTGGTCATGGCTGTATATGTATTTAAGTATCTATATGTATCTATCTATTATATATATCGTCGCCTGGTACCCAGATCACAAGCCTTAATTGAGCCACCGTGGGCCTAGGTCGATTTGTGTAAGATGTCCCAAGATATCTATTTATTTATTTGTTGCAGCTCAAAGTTCCGTCCCTACGACGGTCGTACGGAACGGGAGCGCTCCCACCAGCCCCAGAAGAAACACACATGTTCGGCAAACGGTGCTTCCAGGTACGTCATGCTTTGTTTGGAGGTTCGCGAGGGCATTATTTGTGCTATTTTTCACTAATATTTGTTCCTTGATCGTGGCTGTCAATGTATATAGTTAAGTATCTTTATGTATTTATGTTATATATACAATGTGCCCATGAGGAAAGGGAAAAAAATCAAACCCGATTTCTGACCAAATTTGAAGTTAAAAATGTCATATGAAATTTTATGGATTCAGTCTATTTTAAGAGAAAATTTTGATTATTTCTTAAACCGTTTTTAAACCGTTACGCTATGATAAACGCATTTTAGGAAACCATTTTGTCACC
>JALPQI010020366.1:0-12404 GCA_025490895.1 Thaumatotibia leucotreta
CTTTATAGTTTCGCCATGTCCTGTCCGACTGTCTATCCGCAGCATAGCTGTACCTATGTACGGAACCCTACTGAGTATGGCCCGACATGCTCTTGGCCGGTTTTTATTATATTTGTAATATCGTAATCGATTCATGAACATCGCTAACATCACTTTTCTGAAAATTGTAGCTAATTCGGTCACTAGTTAATAATACAAATTGCAAATACTCAAGGAATCGTTGGAGAGCATGGAATGATTAATTGATAACAATTTAGGGTTTGATTGATCGAAGAAAAATAATCCATCAAAATAAATTCTATTCACTGATATTTACATACTGGGTAGGTACGCAAAGTGATAATTACCTACTGTTCTCCCAAAATTACTGAAGTAAAAAGATTTCACATTTTCATACACACAAAATACCCATTTTATTGAATTTGTGACCGTAAATAACACATAATTGATTTTCAGTATAATCATAATTATTGTGATTGGTAGTGTTTATAGCTTTAGTATGTATACAGGGTGTTTGTTATGTCTCTAGCCAAATTTGGATATGTCATTCGCGATCACCAGTACACAACATTTTTGAAAAAAAAAGTGACACTTTTTTTTAGTTTTTTTTCCCGTTTTTTATCCAGCAAAAACATAATTTGTGGTCACTAGGCAAGTTTGTTTCAATCCGTGCGATTCGATGGCAGACAAAAGGGTAGCAGGTTTGAGTAGTCAAGTCTTAGCCAATCAGGAGTTCATCACAAGCACCGATCAGCCGACGTCACTCACCCCACCATCGGCACTAAACAATGAATAAAATGTCCTAACTACATGCACACACGATTGTTATTTGATTAAAACTGCCCAAGCGCATACCTACCTGTACCTGCTAGTCGTCATCAACAATTAAATTTGCTTAGAGAGTGCATTAGAATCGATATCTGAGGTAAACCAGTACGCGTTTGTATGACGGAACATTTAAGTTACTACGTTCTTGAGGTCAAATTATGCTGGCTCGGCTGATCGCAAGATACCATGTGCCATTTGTACAGCACTCTGTAAACAAAGAAGGAGTGCGCTTGCGTGAACGCGCTCGAGTCAAACTACCCTCAGACCGGCGCGCAACTCAAAATACCCTCATTATTAGTACTGTATGCGATAGACTGATAATGCTATCTCGTGGGATTTACCTGCAAGTTAAGCTCCACCTCCATTCCCCACCACGCGTAGGAAACTTGTTACGTACGTTATAATGCATTGAATTAGTTACCTTATGCGGGTTAATTAAAGTTGCAAACTCAAACACCCTTTCCAATCTGATTTGGCAGTTATGAGATGGTGGGATTGGTGGGGCAGTACGCAAAGCAAGCAAGTGATCATAGTGACCAAACATTCGGTAGATAATGAGATTTTAAAAAAAATCTATAACAAAAAGGATAATGAAAAATGGATTATTTTTGTTTTACCAATTTTAGTTTTACGCCTTTACCCAACACATATTGCAATATGGCTAATGATATAAAAAACACCCTGTATGTATGTAGTGTATTTGATATGTCCAGGTATATTAATTTTCAACACACTTGCTCGTAACGTAGGTATTAGTTATTGAACGGCTATTAGGCTCATAATCCAATATATTAAACACGCGTGCTTTTTCATTACGTTATTGTTCTAGTGCGGTAATAACATAACCCGACCAAGTACGTTTGCAAACATTTGCGAGTATGAATTATGAACTTCATGAACGTAGATGAAGCATTCGAATTTAGTCAGGTTATATTTATTTTTTAAATTGACCAAAGAGTTGACATGTGGCAGAAATAGCGGAATCTAGAATATTATTTCAAAATACTATAAATTTTCGCAAATAAATAAACAACATATTTAAATCGTGCATCCAAATTATCAAGTAATTATATTAAATGTAAAGTTATCGTATTTTTATTTTATGATAAACGTTAATGATTCGCAGTTTTTTTTTTATATTGGCTGTTTGTTGATAGGACTGCTGCCTCACAAATTTGCGCGCGTTTAAAAATTCCTTAGGTATGCGCGCGCCGTTTTAAAGTTACCATTTGTAATTTTGTATTTATTTTGTTCTTCGAAGTGGAGTGAATTTCAAATGTTTGTTGCGTTTATTTTGTTGTGTTCATGGTTGTGTTTACTGTTATTACTTTTATATGAATTATGAACTTCAAGTAGGTAATGAACAAGAAAAAATATTTTAAAATAAAAATAAAACCACCTTCAAAAATTTGCCCGAACTAAAAAGTAAAAAATAAGTTAAGTTCCTACTTCTTAGGATTTCCTACCCAAACCTTTAAACCTTTTACCCTATTCGTTGAAATAAAATATTATGGCTAGGTATCCTACAGATTGCTTAGAAGTCGGTGCCAAGCCAAATACGTTCATAGGTGTATATTAGATAGAGTTTTGTAACTTACTGTCACTCTGATTATGTTTTTATCAACAAAATGATCTACCTCAGTAATTTTGATGAAAGCATAACCGGAGTGACAGTAAGTTACAAAGCTCTATCAAATACAGTCATATACTCGCGAAGTGAACATATTTGGCTTGGCACCGACTTCTAAGAAATCTGTAGGATACCTAGCCATAATATTTTATTTCAACGAATAGGGTAAAATGTTTAAAGGTTTGGGTAGGAAATCCTAAGAAGTAGGAACTTAACTTATTTTTTACTTTTTAGTTCGGGCAAATTTTTGAAGGTGGTTTTATTTTTATTTTAAAATATTTTATTTTTTCTTTTTAGCGGTGTAAAATCGTTTTTTAGTGTGCTCTAAATACTTATAATTAGAATGTACTGCACTGAAATAGGCCTGAAAACCTGAACTGGATAACTTAAATATTCAAAGAATTATCCCATTATCAAGGAGATATACATTATATCATCAGCAGGTATGAAAGATTATAGGTAACAGCCTTATAATAATAATAATAATAATAAAATTTAATTCAGAATAGATTCATATGTGTTAGTTAACATTCCCTTAAACCTATGTTAGTCTAACCTATATTATATTGTAAACTAAGCGTCTGGACGCCATATGTACCGAGTCCCAATTCCCAATGTCTCCAAAAGGCGCCAGCGGGGGACTCTAATACTAGACGCAGAAGGCTGTTGGGGCTATCACGCACGCGACGCATCAGGGAGGCAGTTCTTTTTCGAATTATTGTACCGATACAATCGGTACTCGCCTCCGCGAACATACCTGACGCGCTGCAAAATCGTGGTAGACCCAACAACATTCTGAAACCATTATTATACTGGATACGCAAGGCATTGAAGGTCTTTCTGGTATAATTGGCCCATAGGCTGCAGGTGTAAAAGGACTGACAAAATGCTTTAAAAAGCGTTAATTTGACACACCCATTACACCGTGCGAACCTACGCGCCAACATATTACACCGTACCGCCAATGCCCTGCGCTCCCTCTCCATATCAAGATCATCCTGAAGAGTATCGGTCACCCAGTGTCCAAGATACTTAAAACGGTTAACTCGTTTAAGTGGGACACCACACAAGCTGACAGGTGGTAAAGAGTCGAAAGCATTGTTTCCTGCTTTAAAAACCAATATCTCGCTCTTGCTTGTGTTGTACCTCAAACAGTGGGCGACCGCATACTCTTCACATATCCTCAACAGCTTCACCAGTGCACTGATTGATGGACACAGCAGCACCATATCGTCCGCGTAACTTATATTGTTCACCGTGGTACCATTGATCGAACATCCGACATTAGTGCTACTGAGTCTACCAATCAGCTCCATCCATCCATGTACATCATGTACAGATTAAATAAGCGCGGCGAGGATAATCCCCCCTGCCTCACCCCGCATCCCAACTTGTACACGTCCGAGTGCACCCCTGCCTTAGCATGCCTATATATTATTATTTAAAGAATCACTAACCGCTAACCAACATGTCATAACTACTAAGCAAACACTTGAATAGATCTCAAAAATGTATGACAGTTGTTATATTCAAATAATTATCCTCCAACTCCTAATCGTTAAGGAGTTATACCTTTCGTCATTAGCTCACCAACATGAGACTATGACCACCTAAAGGCAAATACTCAAATAGCTTTCAAAATACATGAACTATGTTATATTTAAAGAATTATCCCCCAACTCCTAATCTCTAAGGAGTCGTACCTTCCATCATCAGCTCACCGACATGAAAGGATGACCACCTAAACGCAAATACTCAAATAGCTTCCAAAATACATGAAATATGTTATATTTAAAGAATTATCTCCCAACTCCTAATCTCTAAGGAGTCGTACCTGCCATCATCAGCTCACCGACATGAAAGGATGACCACCTAAACGCGAATACTCGAATAGCTTCCAAAATACATGAAATATGTTATATTTAAAGAATTGTCTCCCAACTCCTAATCTCTAAGGAGTTGTACCTTTCATCATCAGCTCACCAACATGAAAGGATGACCACCTAAAGGCAAGTACTCAAATAGCTTCCAAAATACACGAAATATGTTATTCTTAAAGAATTATCCCCTAACTCCTAATCTCTAAGGAGTTGTACCTTTCATCATCAGCTCACCAACATGAAAGGATGACCACCTAAAGGCAAATACTCAAATAGCTTCCAAAATACACGAAATATGTTATTCTTAAAGAATTATCCCCCAACTCCTAATTGCTAAGGAGTTGTACCTTCCATCATCAGATCACCAACTTAAAACGTTCATGACTAGACGCAAATACTTGATTAGTCTTCGAAAATAAATGAATAATGTCATGTGTGCCTACAACATTTGAAGAGTTCCCTCGATTTCTCCAGGATCCCATCATCAGATCTGAATTCGGTGACATTGGGACCAACTAGACGGTATACCCTTTCAAACAAAAAAATAATTTTTCAAATCGGTTCACGCGTCTTCGAGTGATCGGGGAACATACATAAAAAAAAAAAGATTTCGACGAATTGTAAACCTCCTCCTTTTTGAAGTCGGTTAATAAAAAAAAACGGTCAAACGTCACTTTAATAGTACCTAAGTAAGTAGTAATACCTAGCAACAAAGGTTAGTAAGTGTTACTAAAAGTTGGTTATTCCTCGCAAATGTGTTGAAAAACGTCGTATGAAACTCGTGTGCATTGATCATTATACTCTCTGCTATCTTATCTGCTATCTTGATCAACTTAGCACACTTGTATCATAATGTACTATTATGTTTGCACGAGTAGAACCAAAAAAGTTTTAGTACTTTTTTATATTGAATAACAATGAAAGCCTCTCGTTTATGTACACCGTGTCCAATAAATCCGAATACAGAACAAATATCGAATAAAACAAATTGAGAAAAAGTTACTACAGTCATTATTATGTTTTATGAATCCCCTATTCCATGTATCCCTACTGCGATATCCCCCCTAGTGGGGACATGTGGAATACTTTTCCGTTTATTTCTACCGGTAGGGATATTTTTCCATCTAGTTCTACTATTTCATACAAAATGGATTTTTTTCCACATATCCCCACCATTTCCACCCTAGTGGGGATAGTTGGAATTGATTCCATTTATCCTTACTGATTCCACCCCCGTGGCGGTAAGTGGAATTATGTTCACGTATCTCCACTAATTTGCTTCCCAGTAGAGATATATGGATTTTTTTCCATTGGTCCCTGCAAGATCGTTTTTTGGTAGGGATGGATGGAAAATATTCCTTACTTCTCTACTCAATTGTTTTTTAGTGGGGATAGATGGAAAGTATTCCTTACATCTCTACCCGATTACTGTATGGTAGGGAAAGATGGAAAGTATTCTTTACATCCTCACCCGATCGCTTTTTAGTACGGATAGATGGAAAGCATTCCTTACATCTCTACCCAATGGTTTTTTGGTAGGGATAGGTGGATAATATTCTGCACGTCTCTACCCGATTGTGTTATATGAAGTGATAGTTGGAAAGTTTTCCTGGCACAGGTAATCAGAAACAGTCACATGCTCTCACTTCGCATCATTTAATTCGCTTAGTTCAATAAAAAGCTTGTATGATATCGCCTTTTGGCTATTTTTTCGACCTTTGTTTCAATGAATTTTCACCACTGCTGATAACGGGTCCGGTTTCCATTATGCTCATTTAAGGTAATTGAAGCCATTTGTTGGTATGCAACTAGGCTCTAAGAAGAACTGATTTTCAAGTACCTTTCCGTCTAAAAACACCCCCATGATTTAAAACGGAAAGTTTTCTAGAACATATCGTTTTCAACGCTAAGTCCGTTGCTAGCTTTAATATCTAAAGTTAAAACAGTAACGTTATAACATTTGTACAAAACAGAAGGCTTTTTTACTATAGCTAAAACTACCTGATTAGTGTTTTTTTTACTATGTTTTTTTGTTACATTTCATTCAATATTTTTATTTTTATCTTCAGGCACTGGCAGGCAACGCAAATGCTTCTTTCAAATACAAAACTTGATCTTCAACTGCCTTATGAAATTGTTACTTTGCATTAATGTCCTAAGGTGCCGAAAGAAATAATCATAATACAAAGGAGTTGCGGAAACGCACTGCTTTACGATGGTTGTCAATTACCGTGGTTTAATACAATAAAATGGTTTGATTTTATTTTGTTTTCATTTGCGCGTACATTTTGGTCTAACGAGCACTTGTTCGTACTACTTTAAATTTTTTAGTATACAAATATTTTCTGGCTAAGCGAAAGCTTGTTTTAATCCTGGTAAGGATTGCAGCGATCGCCAATCCGCTTGCTTGGCGATTATGGGCATTTGCCTACCTAATGCGTCTATACGCATAGTTAATAGGAGAGGCCTACGTCCAGCAGTGGACTTACATAGGCTGATGATGATGATAAGGGTTGCAGAGTACCAACCCGCCAATCTCTTCTATTTTATAATCAATGCTGTTGGAAGATGTTCCGTAATAATCATTAAATATTTACCCACCAAACAGCAAGGAAGTAGCATTTAGTGGAAGAAGTTCCATACATCCCCACCAAACAGAAAAGAAGTAGGGTTTAGTGGAAGAATTTCCATACATCCCCACCAAACAGAAAGAAAGTAGCATTTAGTGGAAGAAGTTCCATACATCCCCACCAAACAGAAAAGAAGTAGCGTTTAGTGGAAGATGTTCCATACATCCCCACCAAACAGAAAAGAAGTAGCGTTTAGTGGAAGATGTTCCATACATCCCCACCAAACAGAAAAGAAGTAGGGCTTAGTGGAAGAAGTTCCATACATCCCCACCAAACAGAAAAGAAGCAGGGTTTAGTGGAAGAAGTTCCATACATCCCCACCAAACAGAAAGGAAGTAGGGTTTAGTGTAAGAAGTTCCATACATCCCCACCAAACAGAAAGGAAGTAGGGTTTAGTGGAAGAAGTTCCATACATCCCCACCAAACAGAAAAGAAGTAGGGTTTAGTGGAAGAAGTTCCATACATCCCCACCAAACAGAAAGGAAGTAGGGTTTAGTGGAAGAAGTTCCATACATCCCCACTAAACAGCAAGTGAGTAGAGCCAAATGGAAAATAATCCATGTATCGCTACTAGGGGGGAAATTAGTAGGGATATATATATAATAAAATCCACCTTTACCCCCCAAGGGATCAAAAAGTATAGATAAACGGAAAGAATTACACTTATCCCTACCAGGGGGGAAAGCAGTTGGGATGATTGGAGTATATTCCATCTGGCCCTACCATTAATAAATAGGAGGGATAGATGGACGACTCAATTCCATGTATCCCTACCGGTAGAAATAAATGGAAACTTATTCCACATGTCCCCACTAGGGGGGATATCGCAGTAGGGATACATGGAATAGGCGTTATGAACCCCGGCAAATATTTTGGAATAACTCCAGCTATAACTTTTTTACCAGGCTCAAACGCGTTTCAAACGGATCGTATGCGGCACGGACTATTTTCTTCACATTTCACTCTAAATACCCGGAAATTAAAAAAAAAATTTTTTTTTTAAATTATGTTGGCACAACAAAGTGGCTCCACTCCACCTGATCGTAAGGGAAAAGTAGAGCCCAAATCGCGGCGGCAACGAACAGGAGACAATCAGTAACCTGTTAGTTGCCACCGCCTTGCTGGCCCGCTAGGTGCTTCTTCACGCTTCGTTCAAAGAGTCCCAACTTATTGGTATGCGGAAACTAGGGCCTGCTCCCGGTTCTCTCAGTACCGGGAATTTCCCGGTACTCCCGGTACCGAGAGAACCGGTACTGAATATAATCTCCCGGTTCTTTCCCGGTTCTATGTTAAATAATCAAGATGCGGTTTTTTCAGAGCTGTGTTTGTGTATTAACAAATATAGCAAGAGATTATGTTTTTAACTCTTATGTAGCTGTGATGTGATCGTGTGAAGCACACGAGTGCTTTTGTGTGTATATATTTTTTTATATTTAAAGTCAAATATTTATACATAATACAATTAATACATAAAATGGATAAAATCTATAGGTATTACACCTCTGTGTAGTCATATCCACAAAAAAAGCTATCTTTAAATTATGACATTAAATTTATGATGATGACAGATGTATGGGCATGAAACCTCTGTATGCCTGTCCACAAAAAAGCTATCTTTGAATTATGACATTTTGATGTTGACCGATGTATATAAGGTCCTAATTTATTAGATGCAGATATTTTAACACATGATACTTTACATTAAAATAAATAACTTTAAATATAAATTAAGAAATCTTTTCATGTAACTTTTTTGATTTCATTTTCCTAACAAAAAAAAATAATTATAATTTCGTCAAGAAAAAATCATCATGTGCATTATCACATGTCATAATAACACTCTGTCTGTCATGTCATCAAACGACACAATCCAACGGAAAATAACATGACATTGACAAGCAACTATTTAATTTATCGGCCAGTTCCAGTTAAGTGGTACGTAGAAGAGATACTAGAATCTGTTCAAAGAGTTTTCATTTAATAATCACATTAACAGGGTGTTTTTACGTAGCAAATTTGTTTTTCCATTTTCTCCAAAAAAACATCGTAAAAGCTATAATGTTTCACGGTTTAATATACTCCAGAGACCGAGTACTATCAGCTGTAAAAATATCTGCATCTAATAAATTAGGACCTTATATATCAATATAATAATATCAAATTTGATTCATGAAATAAAACTATGAAAACGGATTAACTCGCGTACATTAACTAATTTTAACTTCATTCCGACGTTTCGAACACTTTACAGGGTTCGTGGATGCGGATGTGCGTGGTCATCCGCAGACCACGAACCCTGTAAAGTGTTCGAAACGTCGGAATGAAGTTAAAATTAGTTAATATACGCGAGTTTATCCGTTTTCATAGTTTTATTTCATCAAATTTGATTGTTTATTTAAACCTAGGGGCAATATTATTTCTTGTCAGATCAGCAAAACAAACATGTTTTGCAAGAAATCAGCATATTTCATGCAAAACAAACATAACTCTTTGCATAACAAGAATATAACTATGGCACATTTTTGGATTTAAATATTAGTCTAAATGCAAATACGATCGTTTTGTTTTTTGTCTCTAAACTGCCACATTCCGTATTGCGTTTCTTTTGTTTATAAATAATACATACACATTTATTTTATTCAAAGCAGCCACGTATGCGAATGTCACCTGCGTTTGATGGACTCGAATATATTTTTAATTCAAAAAGTTTGCAAATCCAAATACGGCAGTTTTGTTTTAGGAAAAATCCAATTTAAGAGGATACAATTTTAAAATCAAAACCACCACATGCCGTATTGTGACTCCTTTTTATATAAAGGAACACAATATTTACATACTTCAAAACGGCCACATTTACAAATTGGCACATTTACTTATAAAATTCTTAACACAATTACTTCTTTTTTGGCTTTATGGCACTTTTCCCCAGAAATGCCATGCGTTTTTATCAACGGTCGAGGTCAAGTCGCAACTGACAAAATGGTGATTTAGCATTGAAGTTAGTAAGGAAAGTGTGATAGCGCAAAAAGGGCACCTGCATAATTTTGATACTTTCTAACGACAAATCGACAGAGGTGGCTTAGTAAAATATGAGTGTTTATAATTTCGTTTTGTAATATAATATTTTTTCATGGTTTTTTAGTTGTGTCGCTTTTGTCTTTAATGGACGATATATAGTTTGTACGTTTTGTGACATTTTCATAAAGGTGCAACATTGTCAGCAAATTTCGTCCATATGGTACCTTTAACTTGAAAACGTCACATTTAATACTATAAGCGCTGCATAACGGTTTATTTATACTTCTTTGTTCAATAAACAATTTAGTAATAAAGTCATTATCATTAAGTCATACGCGGATGGAAGAACCGGACAGAACCGGGAGTCCCGGTACTGGTACCGGTCGGTACCGGGACATAAAAATCTCAGTACCGGCCCCGGTACTGCAGGCCCTAGCGGAAACACATGTGCCGGTAAAGAATTCCACTTTTTAATAGTCCGGCATATGAAGGAATTACCGAATTTCTTAGTACGTGTGGGAATATTTTCCACGGTGAAGGAGTGACACCGTAAACCGGCACGTGTGGTTTTATATCGGAAAGGGGAGGGCGGGATCAGGAAAAATAACTCTTCAGATCACTCACCATGGTACAGGCGTTAAAAAACGCTCAGAGAACCAATTTCCCTACGTAGTTGAAGGGGTTCAAGGTGCCTGGTAACCTTAGAGTCGCCTATAATACGAACTGCCCGCCGCTGCATCCTATCGAGAGCGTCGAATAGGTAAGGTGAGAGCAGTACTCCACGCAAGACCGAATTTGTGTCTTATAAAGAAGACAAAGCTGGTCGGGCGCAAAGAACCGACGCACCCTATTCAGGATGCCCAGCTTTTTTGATGCCGTGGTAATTAATGACTCGATGTATTTATTTTGATTTAGATTGCAGCGTATATCCATGCCAAGCATATTCAGGCTATTTCGTAAACCAAGAGGAGTGTTCTGAAGAGTTGGAACTGGGTGGAAGGAAGACGTTTTGGTGGAGAACGCGCACACTTGAGTCTTTTTGGCGTTGAACTCGACCAGGTTATCGGAACGCCATTTGCAAATAAGATCCAGAACCCGATCGAGCTCAACGACAAGATTCACACGTTTGTCGCCAACTTCTGCCCTGCTTGCCCCAGGCCGACCGAGATAACGCCCATGGACCGTACTATCATCTGCATGACAATGAATGTTTCCTAAAGGAAGTAAGTCATTGATATGCAGAAGAAAGAGGGTAGGCGATAAGACGGAGCCCTGAAGGACGCCAGCATTCACTGTCATGAACCGCGAATCACATCCGTCAGCCAGGACACGGATTCTGCGCTCATGCAGGAAGTCAGCAATCCATTTGCATAGCTGGACAGGCAGGCCATACGCAGGGAGCTTGGAGAGAAGAGCTTTGTGCCAAACCCGATCAAAAGCCTTGGCGATGTCAAGACTGATCGCCAAGGCCTCGCCGTGTTTGTCAATTGCCTCCCCCCAGAGGTGCGTGACATACGCTAGAAGATCACCCGTTGATCTTTTCGGCCTAAAGCCATACTGCCGATCATACAAAAGAGAGTGATCCTCTAGGTAACGGATCAATTGGTCGTTCATGATCCGCTCCATCACTTTGCACAACACTGAGGTTACGGCAATGGGGTGGTAGTTAGATGGGTCTGAACGGTCACCCTTTTTGGGGACCGGCTGCACATTAGCCTCTCTCCAAGCTTCCGGAATGCTACCAGATGAGTACGAAAGACTAAAGAGGCGCGTCAATACCGGAGACAACTCTGCTGCAAATTAAATGATTTAGGTTGATGACTTTGATAAGTTTATAAAAATGTAGTCTTTAATGCATGATGTACTACCATTCAAAATAATTTAATACGCCTAAACCTGGAGGACGGGGTGGCCATTCATATTTCGGCTTGAAACCTGCCAAATTAGTCTGAAACCATGCTGGAGCGCCATTTGCCGTACCTACATGCTGGAGCTGCATCTTGTTGTAACACATGATATGATACTCATTCTCAAGTACCCTTTAAACTTAGGGACATTTTTTAGTGTACAAATTCTGTTTTATTGAAAAAAAAAACATTAATTTTAAAGCTTTTATCTAAAAGTATTGAAGGCAGTTTAACTTGCTTACATATTGCATCCCACACTATGGCCGATAGTGAGCTCTGAAACCTAGAACCATTTTTCTGATAGTCCGGAATGTTTGTGTTCTATACTCGGTACTCGGTAGCCACAATCGCCAATTTTGAACACGATGAGTCTGTTCTATCCCATACAGATTCTCGTAATAAAAATTAACTCGTCACCTGCGTGCCAAGCAAGTATTTTGTTGGCATTTTACACTATTTTTTTTCTTAGACACTGCGGGGATGACACAGCGATTGTGATTGTATTTTATTA
>JALPQI010020367.1:0-13662 GCA_025490895.1 Thaumatotibia leucotreta
GATTTATTGGTCAGACCCTTTGTCACTCTGCAAGTCTCGCAGCCAAAAAGCAGGACCGACTTGACAACTAAGTTGAAGAGGGAAACTTTAACGCGTCGCGTCAGTATATTTGACTCCCAAACAGGCTTTAGTTGGGCGAAAGCAGCCTTTGCTTTGCCCTAGGTATACGTTATTATTTCTATTTCACATCAGTCTTTTTCAATCCGCTGCAGGATTAGCGTTGAAAATTTCCGGATTAAATCCCGTTTCTTTCCAAACAGCTCGTTTTTTTCCTGAAATTTTCGAAAAAAACAATGAAATTTTCCACTCTAAACCAATGAAAATTAGGTCTAATTTTCACTTATACCAGGAGAACGCGATGTCACAGAGGAAAAGTCAATTGAAACAGATGGCAAGGAGTGACAGTGACAGAGACATTGATTGTTTCTGAAAAAATCCGAATAAAACGGAAAAAAACGAAGTTTTCATACATTCCCGAAAAAAACATTTTGTTTTTTTTCCGACATTTTCAACGCTATGCAGGATATAGGCCTCTCCTACAACGAAGTAGAGTACCGAAACTGGGCGAATTCCCGGTTCTTGCCATACAAATTCGGAACCGGGACCCTTCCCTAGATGTAATGTAATGCCCTAAGTCTTATCTCCATTTGTCTGCACTTAATCTTTTGGACGCCAATTATCGATATTTCGCATGAACTAATTTGTACATGACTGTTTGTTTTCTAAATAAATTACAAAAAAAAAACAAAATTTCGGCACCGCAGGTCTAACTGCCACGACTAATTAATAAGTCAAGCTCTAAAAGCAATAATAACCTTACACGCACTTGCGTAAGGTTTTAATTCAGTTTTGACACTTCAGTGATGTGATGTCTGAGTGACAGTTTTCGAATTTGATATAGCATTGAAAAAGTCAATATTGATATCATTGTTTTGAGCCTCCAGAGCTAAATGGTACACAATAGTCTTTGGAAAAATACTGTCAGTTTCAGCTCTGCAGAGTACTTTCTCAAACTACATTTCGCTTCCCCAATATTGCAAGATTCTGTGTTGTAGGTAATTTTATCAACTATTTGAACATTTTCACATTGATATAAATAGTCTAATATGTAACAAAGAAAAGTGTAATACTGGGGCAGCGATTTAAGTATTTTGTTAGTATTTATTTACATACTGTTGTACAAGACGATTATCCTGTTCGCCACTACATACTCCACCAAGTAAATTACGTTTACACATTTGGTTGGTACACTTTTCTTGGATGGATTGGAGTTGAGTTTAGTGGGTAGGGTCAGTTCTCCTCTCACTAGGAGAGAGGAGAAGAGCGGATAAGTCTCACATACACCTCCATAAAGGCCTTCCCCCGGCCGGAAGGACGATAACAAATAAATAAATATCTTGGGATATCTCACACAAATCGACCTAGTCCCACGGTAAGCTCAATTAAGGCTTGTGATGTGTGTACCAGGTCACGATATATTAAATAGATATAGTGTCCGGGTAAGCCGTTGCCGGTTTTAGAACCCGGAACCTCCTGCTTCGTAGACAGGTTTACTACCAACTAGGCTACGGAAGCTGATGATGCGTAATTTTTTGGCATTCCCCACTCCGTAATAAAAAAATGGCACACTTCTCTTACATTGTTTAAAAAAATGGTACACTTCTCTTATATTGTTTAAAAAATGGTACACTTCTCTTACATTGTTTAAAAAGTGGTACACTTCTCTTACATTGTTTAAATAATGGTACACTTCTCTTAAATTGTTTAAAAAAATGGTACACTTCTCTTACATTGTTTAAAACAATGATACACTTCTATTACATTGTTTAAAAAAATGGTACACTTCTCTTACATTGTTTAAAAAAATGGCACACTTCTCTTACATTGTTTAAAAAAATGGTACACTTTTACATTGTTTAAAAAAATGGTACACTTCTCTTACATTGTTTTAAAAAATGGTACACTTCTCTTACATTGTTTAAAAAAATGGTACACTTCTCTTACATTGTTTAAAAATATGGTACACTTCTCTTACATTATTAAAAAAAATGGTACACTTCTCTCACATTGTTTAAAAAATGGTACACTTATCTTACATTGTTTAAAAAAATGGTACACTTATCTTACATTGTTTAAAAAAATGGTACACTTCTCTTACATTGTTTAAAAAATGGTACACTTCTCTTACATTGTTTTGAGCTACTTTTCTTACTTTTTTTTTACGTTTCCAGGCGACGAGATAGCGTTAGACGACGACGCGTCGTACCTCGACGACGTCGTGAAGGCGCCCGCCGCGCCAGACAAGGAGCCCGGCGCCGACAGCGTGCGCAACAAGGACGGCGTGCCTGTCGACGAGTTCGGTCTGCCGCAGGTCCCTACCGCTGCCACTTCACGCTAACGTTGTACGTCTATGACCAAGTAAGAGGGAGATTATGCAGGCCCGGATTAACACATTGATAAACTCATCGTCAGGGCCCGTAATTTTCATGCCGATGACATCAATTTGACGTCACACTCCATTTAGGGTGATCCGAAATAGTTTTCAATAAATAAATAAAAATAATAAATAAATAAATATTTTGGGACATCTTACACAAATCAACCTAGTCCCACAATAAGCTCAATTAAGGCTTGTGTTGACGATATACAGGGTGTTTGGTTAGCGGTGTCGGAGCTTTTAAGGGCTTAAACTACAATCAATTTTATCGGTAAATTACCATACAATTTTTTTTTGTGCCAACGATAATTAAATGGCGGCCATTTTAAAATTTCAAACAGACGAATACGGGCGCACGTGATATTTCTGGAATTATACGTTTGTTATCGGTCCTATCCTTGCAAAAAAAATCTCGTAGAGAGCTCATTAAATAAGCAAACTAATTAAGCTAATCATTTGACTAAACTATTTGAACAACAAGGCTAAAAAAAAAAATTTTAATTAAGAATAGCAAAAAATTCACCTTAATTTTTCAATTAATTTAATTTTGCATGAAAATTAGGTCGTTAAGATAGGTTTTTGGTGTTGTTATTTGTTAGTACAGGATATTAGCTAAAACACAACACCATAATTACAGTTATACCTTAAGTACTTTAGGAATTTTAGAAGTGCTCAAACATGCACTGAATGGATGGAAGGCGGCTACTTCACTAGTCAGTACACTGCTGACTGTGCTGACATTCATTTGTTTATGGATTTTGCATCGGGAACGCTAAATGCACCTGTTTTGGTGTATGTTTGAGCACTTGTAATTCCAAAAGTACTTAAGGCATAACTGTAATTATGGTGTTATTTTTTAGCTATCATACTGTACTAATAAATAACAAAACCAAAAACCTATCTTAACGACCTAGTTTTCATGCAAAATTAAATTAATTGAAAAATTAAGGTGAATTTTTTACTATTTTTAATTAAAAAAAATTTTTTTAGCCTTGTTCAAATAGTTGAGTCAAATAATTAGCTTAATTAGTTTGCTTATCTAATGAGCTCTCTAAAGAGATTTTTTTTGCAAGGATAGGACCGATAACAAACGTATAATTCCAGAAATATCACGTGCGCCCGTATTCGTCTGTTTGAAATTTTAAAATGGCTGCCATTTAATTATCGTTGGCACAAAAAAAAAAATTGTATGGTAATTTATCGATAAAATTGATTGTAGTTTAAGCCCTTAAAAGCTCCGACACCGCTAACCAAACACCCTGTATATAATAGATAGATATGATAGAGGTAAGTACGGAATTACTAACGAGAGTGTTAGAAGCCCGACGCCGTTAGGCGGAGGGCTTTTATGACTCGAGTTAGTATTCCGCTTACCGACCGTGATGCATACAATGTTTTTCATCACACTTGCCGAATAAGTTTTAAGACATAATATTATTAAATGACGTACTGACATTTCTATTACTCCCTAGGGAATTTCATTTTTCTATTACCTACTCCCGCTACGCACGCAAGCAATGGCGCGCTTAGACAGCAAGTGTGATGAAATAGTTATTTATGTGACTGGTACCTAATGAAACACATTAATATGTCTTTCCGTTTTGATGCCTAGATTTCTCACGTGCCCACATGTACAGTCACCATCAGATATATCGTAGTGTCCGGATTACTCAAAAACATCTGAACATGCCTATCGTCCTGGCAATGAAGGCGTGTTCAGATACGATAGATACATTTTTGAACGCTCCGAATGCTATGATATATCTGATCGCGACTGTACATGACTCATAGACTCTGTCCTTGTCACACTTATGTATGAATTTTCAAGTGCAACAAAGAAACAACACATCGTTCAATAGAGTTTGGCTAATGAAATATTGCCTCAACTTTTAGCGGGAATTTAAAAAAAACCGAGGCTTGTCACACATCCAGCCCTAGATTTTTTGAATTTCCCGCCAAAAGTTGGGGCAATATTTCATTAGCCAGACTCTAAGTGGTGGAACAAATATATGCGGTATGCCCTCTGCCTTATTGATAATCCGGTTCTGACGTAAAAGCCTCAGTTGTCAGATGGTATTGTGCATAATATACAAGCGTAGACAACTATGTTCAATTTTAACTTGCGGCCGTATTTATAGAAAGCCGTAATTTTGCGGACCGAGACCCAGCCAAGGTCGGGATTATATCTGTGATTTCTTACGAAGTTACAGGGACGGAGCTATGCAAGGAATGACACTCTCATTCCTTACTATAGCTTCGCTTACTATCTTTGATATATGTGAGAATATATAGTAAGGAATGAGATTCTCATCAGGTGTAATCCTGGCCTTACGCCATATGAAAAAGGTTAAATATTTCTTATATATCTCGAGGTCACCACAGCTTACAGTTCAGTGACTTTTTATACCACTTATCCTGTTTACGAGCTTTAATTTAATTTTTATAATTGTTGAGTCTGAAATCTCGCTCGATTATTGCCCCAAATCCGAAATTTCGGCCCAATTTTACTGGATGGTCAAATAGGCGTTACGTTTAAGATTTGAGCGAAAATGAGTGAACACTACACGCAACACTAGTGCTAAACACAAAAAACAATTGTCCCCACACAATATGTATGTATGATGACTTCGCGCTTTTCTATAAACGCTTCATATTGCCTTGTCTGTGTAGTATAATTATGGTTTAACTGTTGTTCAATTAGCTAAATTCATCTAAGTACCTGTACACTCTGGCTGGCCAGTATTTTGTCATTACAGAATTCGGCAAATGAAATATACCCATAAATGTAACCGTTACTTTAAGGCTGAATTTACATATGCACGTTATTACTGCAAATTTTGAGACGCAACTCTGGGTAAGAGTGAGTGGCAAATATCAATTCTTTCTTGCATGTAACTTTGTTTCAAAACTTGCAGAATTACTTGCAGGTGTAAACTCAGCTTTACGTCCATTACGAGTCGGTTTAGTTACACCATTTACAAAATGTGAGATTTTTCGAATAATTTTAGTGTTGTATAAAAGGCACGTTACAATTAATTTTAAGTAACTACTATCTTTGATCTATGTGACTCGTATATACGTAAAACAGGGGATTGCCAGAAAATAAATATTCTTAGCATCTGCCGACTGATGTACCTATAGTCAGCGGCAAATACTTTATAGCAGCTGAAGTAGTCAGAAATTATATACTAACTTTTGGACTAGCGTTGAAAATATTTTTTTTTTCGGGAATGTATGAAAAATATCGTTTTTTCCGTTTTTTTTTCGGATTTTTACTGAAATAATCAATGTCACTGTCACTGCTTTTCATCTATTCCAATTGACTTTTCCTCGGTGACATCGCGTTCTCCTGGTATAAGTGAAAATTAGACCTAATTCACATTGGGTTAGACTTTCATTGATTTTTCCGAAAAAAATCTGGAAAAAAACGACTTGCTTGGAAAGAAACGAGATTTAATCCGGAAATTTACAACGCTGTTTTGGACCCTCTGGCTGTTACTAAATGTTTGATGCTGACTGTACCTCACAAGTGTGGCTCTAATATTTTTTGTGTATAAGAACCGTCAAACAGAACAAGATTAAGTTTCATTGACTCTTGTATGTCGGAATCGGATGATCCGACTCGGATCACTGTGTAATTAATCTCCTACACTTTACTAATTATAATAATTATTGGGATTTTTATATACATTATATTTTTATTCTCTGCTTTTGTACTTCAATGCATTCGTAATTATTCGAATGGTAAGTGATATCGTTTAACCTTTAATGCGATAATACCATTTAAAATGAATAATAAACATGTAATATGTTGAGAAAAAGTTATATTTTGTTGCTGTATGTCTGATTTTTATAATACTATATTGTGTAACCTAATCTATGTTAAATAAATAAATGTAAGTTGTTTAATATAAATATGTTTATTATTATTGAAAATATAAATCTCTCTTATTTGGAAAGATGATAGTGCTTCCACGTACATGGATTTTTGTTTGACAACATTATTCATCTTTTGAACGCCACGAGCCACGACCAACTGAAGTTGTCGTGTTCTGTTATGCTTACTACGCCACGACCACGACTTATTTTGGTTTTTCATAGCATTTATTTGAATAGTTTTATATTTTATATATTTTTGCCATTATTTATTCAAAATAAAAATCTTGATTTGTCTCCTAGAGACTCTTGAGATTGTCCTTATCACTCCTAAGATATATCCTGTTATTTATTTTGTTAGTTTAAAGTACTAACCCCTTTATTCATAAACGTTTGTTAACTTAACAAGCTGCTAATAGTTGTTTGTCCCTTTCGGTCTTAACAATGTGTTCATAAGAGCAAAAGGGACAAACAATTATTAGCGGCTTGTTAAGTTAACAAACGTTTATGAATAAGGGGGTAAGCCATACCATACTAAGCCCCAACTTTTCCTGTGGGGGTCATAAAAGTCGACTAAGGGATTGAGGTGTCACTGACCATTCATTTATTGATGGGCAGCATCATCATCCTGGTGGACACACTACTGCGATCACGATCACCAATACGCTTACCCAGCGTGGCAATAACGGGCATTTCACCTCATGCGTTTATACGCATAGGTATAGGATAGGGGAGGCCGATGAGAAAGGCTGATGATGATGATGACTAAGTGTTAAGAACATGAAAATGAGCGTTCAATACTCGGTATGGTTTTTGGGACACGAAACAAATTATGGGATTATAAGGATATAAATAAAAGTAAACATATATTTATAAGGTAAATTGACCTTTAATAATAATAATAATTTACGGGCACTGTAATATCAGTCAACTCTAAAATACTGTTACGTTCATTTCATACATTACAATAAGGCATTATTTAAATACTGCATTCAATCACAGTAATGGTAACGAGCGTCGGATAGGTACCCATTCGAATCGCGACACAATAATCTAAGCTCGATCAATAAATAATACTTAAGTCCTCAATATTTACATCCTAAATGATATGTACAATAACTCCGGAGTGATTTCTACACAGACAGTCTAAGTCACTAGTTGGTGGCACTCTTTGGCACTTAGTCCAGAGCCTCTTGGCCTGTCTTTGGCAAGAAGAAGCACAGGAACGCAGCCACTGTAAAAGAAGATACACTGTTAATATTTAATTGTCGGCAACAATATGTACATGGGTGATTCTCTGAGCGTTTGAACAGCTCAAATTCGTCATTGTCGTCCCGCGATTATAATCGAAATGGAAGCCAATCTTGATGCATGGCTGTGAAGCTTGGACTCTGACCTTAAAAGAAGAAAATAAGCTCCTAGTTGCCGAGAGGAAAGTCTTCCGAAAAATCCTGGGGCCAACGCAGAGGCAGGATGGCAGTTGGAGAATCCGCAAGAACCAAGAACTGGAAGATATTGTCGCGGAGCCAAACATTATCGGGGAGATTAAATCTGCAAGACTCCGCTGGCTCGGACATATCACGAGAATGCCAGGTGACAGGGCAGTAAAGAGACCCTACCTGGGGCGGCCCAGCGGCCGCAGGCCGGTTGGCCGACCTAAGTACCGGTGGAAGGACGAGGTAGAGAAGGACCTTCGCCCCCTGAACGCGGGAAACTGGGAGGAGATCACTCAAAACCGGGCGCGTTGGCGCCAACTCGTGTCGGAGGCCAAGATCCACTTCGGGTCGCTGAGCCAACGGAGTAAGTAAGTGAGTAGTAGCAACAACAGTCAGGCCGTGAGCGACGAAACGAGTCAGTCGCTGCCGGCCGCTGCCATTCTAGTCTGAATCGGCCCTTAGAGTCATCTCTTGTTACAATAATTACCGAGACGACAATGACGAAATAAAAACGCCGAATATTCACCCACCTATTGAAATGCTTAAGCTCCTGCCGCCCAGAGGCCTATTAATTCTTATACTATAAATTTTAAAAAACACTGGCTATTTTTATTGTCTCCTCTCCAGTATCCCTTTGGATACAAAGCCCATATTTGGCAAACACCATGCCAAGCTTGGCTTGAAATAGGTACAGTCGCTTAGCGTTGAAAAAAATTTTTTTCGGGAATGTATGAACATTTCGTTTTATTCCGGTTTTTTTTCGGGTTTTTACAGAAATAATCAATGTCACTGTCACACCTTGGCATCTGTTTCAATTGATTTTTCCTTGGTGACTTCACGTTCTCCTGGTATAAGTGAAAATTAGACCTAATTGGTTTAGAGTTGAAAATTAAAGTGGAAAATTTCATTGTTTCAAAAAAAATCGGATAAAACAAGCTGTTTCGAAAGAAGCGGGATTTAATCCGGAAATTTTCAACGCTACAGTCGCTATCAGATTATATCTGATCGGCCAAGGTGTTCACAAACATCTGAGCATCTATTGTCATGTAAAGAGTTGGCTTTCCACAGAAAACTTGGTTTCCCATCTTTTTTAACTGCCAAGATTGTTAGACAGAGTACCTATATGTCGTCCACTTTGAGGTCTTTAAATAGGTAATCATTACTGTGGTTACCACTGATTTTGCTCGCTCGAACCTCGGGGCGCGAGGTAACGTCGCTCCAGGCCTGCTACCGCGAACACCGAAGTTCGCAAATTGGGGGGATTTGTCTCTGTAAATGGCTCGTCATGACTGCACAAATGCACAAGGAGGGCGGGCCGTCAGAGAGGAATGGCGACGTGCTGTAATGCTTGCCACCAACAGCTGGACCTTTGAACAACCACTCTGGCAAGAGTGTTAACGAGATTCCTAGTTCTATTTCTCAAAGTAAAACAGCTTTTGATACTTACTGAAGAGTAGGAATGAGAAGAGCGCGATGGGCACCACACAGTTGATGTCGATGAGGTACCCGAAGGAGAGGTTGCCGATCAAGCCGCCGCCTCGGCCCGCCGTTAGAGATAGTGCGGCAGCCATTACCCTGGGACAAACGGTTTTATTACTACATCTGAACCCTTGTTATGCCTAGCAATGTACGTTTCTATACCTTTATTGGTGGGTATAGATAGTTCCACGAGAGTTGAGGTCACGCCATGGATTTAGAATATGGATATGGATTTGACAACGTAATAATAATAGCAAGAACGAAAGGGATGGTCTTATGAAACTTTTTACTAGTGGAAGTGAAAAGGAACGATAATCGTCCGTCCTTATCACTGTGCCACTATTTTTTGTGTGTGTGTGTGTGTTAGATGCTAAGGCTAAGTGCCACACACACAAGTATCTTCTTAGTAGTAAGTGACTATGTCTATCCCTCTTAGTGGCACACTATGTGCGGCCCCTCGGGTCACGCACACATCAACATGTCATGTAAAACACACACGGGGAACACGGGGAATTTGAAATTAATGTTCTTTTTCCGTACTGACAGCAAACCCAACTGCTACTGTAACTGTAAGATGGACCAAAAAGTTTGTTTAAGGGATTTGCTTCAATATTTTGATGCAAGTAATTCATTCATTCACTACATTTTTGCAATTAGTATTTCATTTGGATGTGTGTGTAATCATTCACCTCAACTCTGGTGAAATTACCTATGATAATAAAGTCTCATTACTAACGTATATCCGAATCTGTGTCTAAGCTAGTACTGATCTCCATTTTTTCCAGTCCAAGTTTAGCGATTCTTATTATTTCAAGCCATAACAAATATTATACCGAACTTGTAAGTATTTTATGAATTTGACATTAACATCGTTTTTAACCTTTTGACTGCCGTAGTCTGATATGTCAGATGTCCGACAATAAATATCCTGACCATTTCGCCGGAGTCTGATAAGTAAGACAAGGTTCTGATTTGGTTATTACAATGTAAAAATTGTGCCATTCATATGCAAGCTCTGATTTACGTGGTGTAATTTTTTGTTGATGGCGGCACGGGCATTAAATGCCGATCAAGCCGCCGCCTCGGCCCGCCGTTAGAGATAGTGCGGCAGCCATTACCCTGGGACAAACGGTTTTATTACTACATCTGAACCCTTGTTATGCCTAGCAATGTACGTTTCTATACCTTTATTGGTGGGTATAGATAGTTCCACGAGAGTTGAGGTCACGCCATGGATTTAGAATATGGATATGGATTTGACAACGTAATAATAATAGCAAGAACGAAAGGGATGGTCTTATGAAACTTTTTACTAGTGGAAGTGAAAAGGAACGATAATCGTCCGTCTTTATCACTGTGCCACTATTTTTTGTGTGTGTGTGTGTGTGTTAGATGCTAAGGCTAAGTGCCACACACACAAGTATCTTCTTAGTAGTAAGTGACTATGTCTATCCCTCTTAGTGGCACACTATGTGCGGCCCCTCGGGTCACGCACACATCAACATGTCATGTAAAACACACACGGGGAACACGGGGAATTTGAAATTAATGTTCTTTTTCCGTACTGACAGCAAACCCAACTGCTACTGTAACTGTAAGATGGACCAAAAAGTTTGTTTAAGGGATTTGCTTCAATATTTTGATGCAAGTAATTCATTCATTCACTACATTTTTGCAATTAGTATTTCATTTGGATGTGTGTGTAATCATTCACCTCAACTCTGGTGAAATTACCTATGATAATAAAGTCTCATTACTAACGTATATCCGAATCTGTGTCTAAGCTAGTACTGATCTCCATTTTTTCCAGTCCAAGTTTAGCGATTCTTATTATTTCAAGCCATAACATATTATACCGAACTTGTAAGTATTTTATGAATTTGATATTAACATCGTTTTTAACCTTTTGACTGCCGTAGTCTGATATGTCAGATGTCCGACAATAAATATCCTGACCATTTCGCCGGAGTCTGATAAGTAAGACAAGGTTCTGATTTGGTTATGGAATTGTAAAAATTGTGCCATTCATATCTTCACTTCATCAGCCTATGATAGTCCACTGCTGGACGTAGGCCTCTCCTATTAACTATGCGTATAGACGCATTAGGAGGTAAATGCCCATAATCGCCACGCTGGGCAAGCGGATTGGCGATCGCAGTAATGTGCCCACTATGATGACGCTGCTGCCCATCATCAATCTTGTAGAATGGTCAGTGACACTTCAATCCCTTAGTCGACTCTTACGACACCCGCAGGAGGAGTTGGGGGTGGTGACAAATGTATTCTTAACTGACGTCACCACACGGCCATTCATATGCAAGCTCTGATTTACGTGGTGTAATTTTTTGTTGATGGCGGCACGGGCATTAAATCACGGCGGTCAAAAGGTACTCCAAATCTACAATCGTTCACTCAAACAACAGTACCTAGATGAGTTAAAGTTCTTATTTTTATTTTCATCACACATGTTCGGTAAGTGCGCCAATTCGCTGCGGTGATGCGCGCCGTAGGTGCGTCATTACGTCCTAGTAGGCCGTTAAGGATTTTCATACAACATTACGTCGCACTAGCGCGGTCCGGCGCACGCCGCGCGCCGCGCCGAGATTTCTTTTATGAAAATGATGAAATTAAGTCATCCCTGATTTAGACCATTTTAGAGTAGTTTTGTGAAAATATATTGTTTTATTTACTTTTTTGCATCACAGGTGTGATGAAAAACATTGTGTGTACTACGGGCGGTACAAGAATTATGAACTCGTGTGAAGTAAAGCCCGCGCCTTCGGCTTGGGCTTTACTTTCACACTCGTTCGCAAATTCTTACTTACCGCCCTAAATACACAATGCAGTAAGAGCAGAGGAGTCAGATATTTATAGGATGTTATTGATCTTGAAATTCGTCGATGAAGAATAAGTAAATATGTTGCCTCAATTTGGAATAATCAAATAACTTTTTGACCATCTATGTTGGCTTGAAGAAAAGGTCTAAGTGTATCGGTTGGCTCACCTAAGGTTCGTAGGGAACAAGTCGACTAGCACGCAGAAGACGAGCGAGATGGCGAGCGAAGTGAGAGCTTCAAAGATGCAGGACATCACTAAGTTTTGGGTGGAGTTCTGCACGTAGTACATGGCGACCGTGACGATGCCGGCGACCGTCAAACTGAAGACTGGAATACAAAAACGTTACCTAGTTTAGAAATAAAATAAAACCAGGGTGCGCAACTCAGATACCAATCGCTAATGCTCAATCTTCTATTGAGAACGAAAGGTCTAACTAACTCTCTTTCGCATTTATAAGAAAGGGTAACAGCAAAAGAAAACTGCGATATGCTACCGAGCTTAGCTATTGGCAACTTGGCTACGGTCCCCAATTGTATGAAAAGAAGGCAATCACGAATTTTGTATAACCAATTCCAAAACTTTGGTACAGGAAGAATCATAGAATATTGTTAGTTGTTTTATTTTTATATACCAATTCAGTATTTTTCATATTTTTTCTGCAAATGATTTAGGGTCCCGAAAATAAAATAATGGCCCAAGTATTGGTGCTGCATGCCCTGTGCTGATATAACTACGTTTAGGGAATACTCACTCAAGAAGAATTTTGCTCCAAGTTTGTGTACGCACAGTGGCATCCAAAGCGACGTGGGGATGCACGCCAGACCGACAATCAAAGTGTGCATGTACACGCTAGAGTCGATAGTCTTGAGGCAGTCGAAGGGATCCAGGCTGACTTCGTCGGTGACGATGCCGGAGACGTCGCAGACGGAGGCCGATACGTTGGGGAATTTGTTCTCGAACTCTTCGTACCGGTTGAACAGCTCGGGGAACCAGACCATAAGGGTGTAGTAGCTGGAATATGCGAGTACGTTAGTTGGACATACTTATATTATAAGCCAGAGGGTATCCTGCCTTTTGGAATAATTTCATTTCGCAATATCACTTGCTAACTGTAACGTTTCCCAGACGTTTCTTTTGCATATTATCATATTCCAACTTTACCTAATAAGTAGTCAGCAAATGAAAGTTGATTGGGAAGTATCGTATTTATACCAATTGCCAAAGTTACCGGCCCTTTTTCGCTAGGGCCTCAGAAATGTAGAGATGTGTCTACCTGGATGACTTTGGTTGTAATAGGTACACGTCACAGCGTGGACGATTATAGCCGGCCGTTAGTGTTAGGAAAAAGCGAATATACAGAGATAAACTCAACATATTCCTACTTCTGGTCTCGAAAAAGAATCTCAATACAACTTACGCAGTAGTAAGCCCAAACTGGATAAGGCAAGTCAGTATAGTATATTTGAGGTAAGGCGGCTTGCAGAGGGCCTTGGTCTGGGCCCAGATTTCACTGAACACGCTCTTGAGGTCCTTGGGGTTTTGCGGCATGCTGAGGCTTCGCACCGACTTCTGTGAGTGCTGGGGACGCCACCGATA
>JALPQI010020368.1:0-15602 GCA_025490895.1 Thaumatotibia leucotreta
TCTTGAACGATCTCAGCACCATTTATGGTTAATTCAATGCCCTATACACGATTCAACCTAGGCAAAAACGCGGCCTTATTAACGGCTTGGGTTCTGTTATAAAAAGTATTACCGGAAATTTGGATCACCACGACGCGCGTCATTATAACCAAGCCATACAAACTTTGCAGGAAAATCAAAATCTAATTGGAAATAAATTGAATTCTGGAATTAGCATTAACAAACAAAATGTTAGAATCATTCAATAACACGTTGCTAGCTATGATTTGGTAATAATATTAGAGTAATGCCTAAAAAGACTTCTTAACAGTCTAGTCGGCGGCGTTAATCCATGTTAAGATCTTGTAAACTAATAGCATTTACTAACACCAATGTATAGACGGTTACTTGCCACTTGCCACTGTACATATAAGTCCCTATCCACGTAGGTACTGTAGAATCGCAGGGCACACAGAAGATGTATGTCGCAAAATGATAATAGAAGCAGCAGCCCGCGCTACACGTGAAGGAGAGAAGGCCAAAGCTCTACAGCCGGCTACGACCTCTATCATAGCGGCGACCGGCGACTCGAGCAGCCTCTCCATCGCAACCATCTTTCTCTTGCTACGGCTGTGGAACCCCCGGTGTAGTAAGAAGCAGATGCCCAAAGTGCGCTGAAACTAGAAAACCAATCAAGACAGAGCGCATAGATTTATGTGCCATTGGTATTGATGAAGATGTTTCTATGGATATACGCCCGAGACCTATCATTTGGATCGGCATCGACACGATTTCCGGAACATGTACCAAGCCTCGCTTACCTCGACACATGTACCAAGAGCAATATGGCATCATATGAGCTGTACACCTGTCTGAAGAAACGAGGCTATAAAATCCACCACGACCACGCGTATGTGACGCAGTCTGATGGGGACGAAGTTCTGCGAGCAGTGTTGCCAATTTAGCAAATTTTATGCTAGATTTGGCATATTTTTATGTTGTTTAGCATTTTTATAAGTTATTTAGCAAATAGCATATTTTTGGCATATAAAATAATTATGAATAACAAGTTCACTTTCCTTTTTTAAGTCCAAATACTTCAAAAATATATATAAAATATACTGTAATTATCATTTGTTTTTTTATTGTTGATGTACTTCTTTATAGTTGGACAGGGCATCACTGTCTGATATTTGAAGATGGTGCCAACTTAACGGCAAGGGTAACCTTTACGTCAAACGCTCTCATTCGGGGATTCCCCAACAAATCTAATTCAATATACCATAGACAAACAGCATTCTTTCACTCCCTCCTTTCTTTACGAAAGAAGCGAGATAGATTGTAAGTACTATACCGCGATTACCGCGTATTCACGTATTTACTGTCACTGTAAATGAAAGAAAGTTTAAAAGTTTTACGTGCATTATTAATTAATTGCGTGATAGTCGTTAAAATGCCGCCTAAATACAGTCAGCATTACCGGTCTGAGTGGGAGAAAATGCTGGATTTCAAGGATTGGTTACAGCCTGTCGAAGATGATACGACGAAGGCATATTGTAAGTACGGCAAGTGCGAGATGATTGCAAAAGTCCATTGTTTAAAGTTACATATTATGAAGATATTACGTTTAATGTGATATATTACACCTTTTCCTAAGAGCCACTATACTGGCCGTAGATAGAATCTTGTCAAATTTATATTTGTGTAGCAACCGTTCTATGAATCTGTTTGTTTACTTTTTGTATGTCAGTCGATCAATGGCAACTCTCATGTAAACACCAAATTAGTTACTTAAATACGTTTTCCTATTATATCTGCGTAATCACGCTCTGCATTTTTATTAGTAATCCTAATAGTGGTTATGGCCCGTCCATGCAAAGCAGGATTCTTGTAAAAACGTAAAAGGTAAAGAATTTCAGCAGAAATGAGTAGTACTGTGAAAATTGATCAACTCAACGAGAGCAATTATGAGACGTGGAAGATCCAAGTGGAAGCAGTTTTAATAAAAAATGATGCCTGGGGATACGTGGACGGAACTATCAAGAAACCAGCAGAACCAGCCGAGGCAGCAAAATGGGACATCGGAGACTCAAAAGCTAAGTCGGATCTCATTTTATCGATAACCCCGAGCGAATTACGTCATTTGAGAGGTTGTAAGACATCGCGAGATGTATGGATAAAACTGCAAGACGTACATGCATCGAAGGGACCTGCGAAAAAGGCTACATTATTAAAAGAGCTACTGCTTCGTAAATTGGAGGAAGATGGTGACATCAGAGAACATGTCATGCGATTTTTCGATGTGAAAAGCCAACTAGCTGACATGGACATTGAAATGCATGATGATTTGGCTTCAATTATGCTTTTGTATAGCTTGCCGCCCAGTTTTGACAACTTCAGATGTGCCATAGAATCACGAGATTCGTTACCGAAACCAGAGGCTCTGAAGATTAAAATTTTAGAAGAAGAACATTCCAGAAATAGAAAAGAAAGTGTAGATAGGGCACTTCTGGTAAAAGGAAAGAGATCTTCTAAACTCAAGAGTGGCACGGTGTCACGGCAACGCGCATGTGATGAGCAAATCGATTCGAAGTTCAGATACAAATGTTTTAAATGTCATCAACACGGTCATAAAGCCTCGGATTGTACTCAAAAGAAAAAGGAACAGAATAGTAGTAGTGCCGTAAAGTATGTGTCAAACATAAGTGATTTTACAGATGTTGTCCAACTGCCAAATACTCTATTTGTCCCAGATTTGCGATGTAACCTAATTTCAGTAGCCAAAATTACTGATCAGGGCTTTAGCGTTACGTTTGACAAACACATAGCTAGTGTCCAAGATAGCTATGGTAACGTTAAAATTGTCGCGAATCGTAAAGGTAATTTATATTACGTTAAGGAACAATGTGATAGAGTGTCAGCGATTTCTGAGCGAAAGGTTGACGTAAGGTTGATGCATGAAATTTTAGGACATTTAAATGCTAAGGATCTTGTGCGACTTTTAAATAAGTCCGGCATGAACCTAAAGATGGCAGATGTAAGTGAGTTGTACGATTGTGATGTTTGTGCGGAAGGAAAAATGAGTAGGTTACCTTTTTCGAGATCGAGAGGGCCATGCGATGAGAAGTTGAGAATAATTCATTCTGATGTCGTGGGACCCATGCAACATACGTCAATAAATGGAGCTAAATATTTTGTAACATTTATCGACGATCATACGAGATGGTGTGAAGTGTATTTTCTCAGCAAGAAAAGTGAAGTCTTCACCACCTTCAAGGTATATAAAAATCAGGTTGAGAACCTATTTGGAAGAAAAATAACGTATCTTCATACGGATAACGGAGGTGAGTATTGTAATCGAAACTTCGACGAGTTCTTGAAGGAAGAAGGAATAGCAAGAAGATTGACAATTCCAGGAGTACCTCAGCAAAACTCAGTTGCTGAACGGAAGAACAGGACCTTAACAAAAATGGCGAGATGCCTGCTCATTTCGTCAGGACTTTCTCCGGGTTTCTGGGCAGATGCTGTTGCAACAGCGTGCCACATAAGAAACCGTTGTCCAACCAGCAGTCTTGAAGGTGAAATACCTTTTGAGAAATGGTTTGAACGACCTGTGAAATTAGACTACTTACACAAGTTTGGGTCTAAGGTACATGTCTTGGACAAGTCAACCGGAAAAGATAAGTTTGCTCCGCGAAGCCTGGAAGGAATCTTTGTAGGCTATCCTCGAGATCGAAAAGGTTATAGAGTATGGATACCAAAACAACGTCAAGTTATTATGTCAAGAGATGTGAAATTTCACGAAACAAAGAATGAAGTGAAGAGTAACATGAACATGGTAGAGAATGCTTTTTAGCATTAAGTTCGCCTTTTGTACAATAATATTGTTTTCTTGTGCAATAAAGGTTAAATAAATAAATAAATAAACATGAAGATTGACCCCTTCGAAATTGATAAGGGTGAATCGGTAAGTAGTCAAAAAGAACCTTCAAAGGCCGAAATAGAATTTCATCCGGTACATAGTACTGAGAGTCCAGTCGAAGCGATTTCCGAACATGACAATGATCTTGTAGATCCTGAACCCATACCAGAGAGGCAAGAAGGAGTTCCCGTGGAATCCCGTCAATTGACAAACGATCCTGATATTGCCGAGGAACTATTTCAACATGATCATCATCAAGATGAGGTTAATGTTGATGGGGGGAGGGAAATGAAGAGAGGTCCAGGAAGACCACGACTGGAGCGAGGTCATGTCGGACGCCCACGGAAAAAGTACAATATGGTTGACGTAGAACCGCAAGTTCCCGTAGAAGACGTGGAGTCACAAATTCCAGTGGAAGACATAGAGCCACAAGCACCCGTGGAAGAAAACGTCGAGTCGGCTGAGGAGTACTTAGACTGTGAGGATTTCGCTGGAATAGCCGGAATTACCTTAAAGCAGGCTTTATCGGGTAATGAGAGAAAAGGATGGAAGGATGCGATACTTTCGGAAGTGAAAAGTTTAATTAAAAACGATACTTTCGATATTGTAAGCAAACCTATGGGCCGAAATGTCGTAGGCTGCCGTTATGTTTTAACGACAAAGCTAAATGTGGACAAAACTGAGAAGAAGAAAGCCAGGTTAGTAGCAAAAGGTTTTAGCCAGCGGTACGGTATTGACTACCAGAATACATTTGCGCCGGTTGCTAGACTCGACTCGGTAAGATTGTTAGTTGCACTCGCAACGGAACTCGATCTTGAAATTCATCAGTTAGACATTAATACGGCATATTTAAATGGTTTACTAGAAGAAGAGATATATATGAAGGTACCAGATCTTTTAGAAGAATGCCTACAAGAGCTCATGCGTTCGGAGCAGCAAGGTTCAGCTATACACGAAAGAGCCAGCAAGATGTTGTGTGACCTGAAGTCCGGGGGCAACGTATGCCTACTCAAGAGGTCGCTGTATGGGCTTAAACAAGCTGGACGACAGTGGAACATCAGACTGGACGAGCAGCTCAAGTGCATGGGGTTGCAAGTCTCTTTGAATGAGCCGTGCCTTTATTTCAAGGATATAGATTCGCAAACTAAACTCTTTGTACTAGTCTATGTTGACGATATTCTAGTCGCATCGCAAAGAGGTGAATGCATAGAAAGTTTCAAAAAAGAACTGGCCACTAAGTTTGAATTGAAAGATTATGGCATTGCGAAATATATGTTAGGCATAGAGTTTGTCAGGTGTGACAAAGGCATTAAATTGACACAAGAAAAATATATTGAGGATTTGTTAATCAAGTTTAAAATGGATAAATGTAATCCCATATGTACACCTATGGAGTATAAATATAAGATGGAAAAACCTATCGCGAAGTGCAGTGAAAGTGAACAGTATCCATATCGCGAAATAATCGGTTCGTTAATGTATCTCTCGATTGGAACAAGACCCGATATTACGAATACGGTGGCTATATTGAGTCAATTCTTGGATTGTGCTAATGAACAATGTTGGAATGCCACGAAGCGTGTATTACGGTACTTAAAACATACGAGTAATCGTATGGACTTCTGTACACGAAGACAGGTAAATCATTGCATGGATACTCAGATGCGGACTGGGGAGGATGTTTGATAGATAGGCGCTCTTACTCAGGTTATGTTTTTATGCTAGGAGGTGGATGCGTGTCATGGAAGTCAGAGAAGCAAAAATGTGTGTCGACTTCAAGCTGCCAAGCTGAGTATATTAGCATGGCATCGTCAATGAAGGAGGGCATATACCTGAACAGCCTGCTTACTGAAATTGGGTTAGGTAAGTTCGCACCATTATCTTTACATGTAGATAATCAGGGTGCTATTTGCCTTGCCGGAGATCCAATGTTCCATTCTCGGAGTAAGCACATCGACATCAGGTACCATTTTTTAAGAAGTGTATTAAAGAATAATAAGAGTATTGAGCTAAAGTACTTGCCGACTGAATCAATGCTCGCCGATATATTAACAAAGGCTTTGCCTAGAGAGAAGCACTACACGTGCATGCGTGGTTTAGGCATAGTTAGCTAATTGTTTATTTTCTTATTGTTATTCTTTGATACTACTTTGTTTTGTATGTTTTACTGTGTTGTTATTTATTTTGGATATGCACATTAAGGGGGTGTATGAAGATATTACGTTTAATGTGATATATTACACCTTTTCCTAAGAGCCACTATACTGGCCGTAGATAGAACCTTGTCAAATTTATATTTGTGTAGCAACCGTTCTATGAATCTGTTTGTTTACTTTTTGTATGTCAGTCGATCAATGGCAACTCTCATGTAAACACCAAATTAGTTACTTAAATACGTTTTCCTATTATATCTGCGTAATCACGCTCTGCATTTTTATTAGTAATCCTAATACATATTATGTCAATAAAGCATAAGAAAGCTATAGAACCAGTAAAAAGTCAAAGAACAATTAATTTTCCCAAAGTTAAAAAAGATCTAAATATACAGAGAGCAGAATCTTCACTAGCGATGTTTGTGTGCGCGCATTGTTCGATTATGGCTGTCGATCATTTATCAGACTTATGTAAACACCGATTCGGTGATAGCAAAAGTGGAGACTTACGAGTCCATCGTACAAAATGCACAAATATTATAAAAAATGTTTGGGCGCCTCATTTTATTGAAGAAATTGTGTCAGATTTGGGAGACCAAGATTACAGTCTCTTGCTCGATGAGTCCACGGATATTTCTGTAAGCAAAATGTTGGGAGTATCGATCAGATATTTCAGCCGATCTTTAAAAACAATAATATCCACATTTTTGGGGTTGGTCGAGATTGAAGATGGCACTGCAAACAGCATAGTCAACGGTATTAAAAGATTATTGTTAGTTTTGAATATTGAAATAAAAAAAATGATCGGTATTGGCACAGATAATGCTACGGTGATGACAGGCACTAACAACGGAGTACATGCCCTATTAAAAAATTAAACTGGTAATGATAATTTGGTATTAGTTCGCTGCGTGTGCCATTCATTACAGTTGGCTTTATCGCATGCTTCGGAAGAAACTCTACCACGGAATGTTGAATTTCTAATAAGAGAAACCTACAATTGGTTTAGTCATTCTTCGAACCGTCGACTATATTACAAAAATATCTAGCAAACAATTAACTGTGGCTCCGAACCATTGTTAATTCCACAGATGTGCAACACCCGATGGATATCAATTGAACCAGCAGTCAACCGAATTCTGGAGCAATGGGTGGAATTAAAACTCCTGTTTGAATTGAAGTTGCTAGGCGCGATAACCACTGCTATATTGCAGAAACACTATACTCCATGTATAATGATCCTGTGAATCATTTGTATTTATTGTATTTAAAACCTATTTTGGAGGAAGTCCAAGCTGTGAACAAGCTATTTGAAAGCAACAATATTGACCCAACAAAACTTTACAAAGATTTGTGTGCCTTAGTTCAATCTACAAGTCGGCGTATTTTGAACCTAACTGCGAGAGTCGATATTTTTACACAAAATATAGAAAGTTATTTGGATCCGAAACCGTACATGGGATATGCTTTTGAAACAAAATTACGGGAATACAACCTTCAACCTGAAGTGGAAAATAATTTACGTCAACGTTGCCTAAATTTCACACTGAAACTTGTATCAGAGCTGCGTTCTAGATTACCAATTAATTTTAATATACTTGAGAAAGTATCTTTATTTTCAGTAGAAGAAACTTTAAAAGCAGTCAAGCCTTCTCTAATCGATATTGCCCAAGAATTCCGAGTGGATGCAGCTACAATGGATAGGCTCATGTCTCAATGGAGAAACATAGTGCACATTAAATGGGAACGAACATCTTCCACTGTAGAATTCTGGAATGAAGTAATTGATTACAAAGATGCAGCTGGTAATAACCCCTTTGCAGATTTATCTCAGTTAGCAATATCAATATTATCACTACCTCATTCCAACGCAGAAATTGAACGCGTTTTCAGCCAAATGAATATAGTCAAAACTAAACTTCGCAACCGTTTGTCGATAAAAACTTTAAATGCCATTTTATACGTCAGATTCGGCCTAAAGAGGACAGGGAAATGCTGCTATTCTTACACAGTTCCGGATAACGTACTGGGCTCTATAGGTACCAAGGAGAGTTATAGTCTTGAGAATAAGGCTTCCACGTCTATATGCACATCAGCTGCCGAGCCTGCCGATGAAGACGAAGATATTAACATTTTATTTAGTAACATAGTCGATTAAAACGTAGAATAAATCAAAATTTTGGTGATTAATAAACATTTAAAATTAAATGACGTTTTATTTGACATTGAAAAATGTTACCTAATTTTCTGGCAATATTATAAAGCAATTAGCATAATTTTGGCAAAAATTTAACATCAGTTTAGCAAGTTTTAGATTCACCTTGTTAGCAACACTGTCTGCGAGACGTTTTGAAGGTCAAATGTGTCGTCAAGGTGTGCAACCGTGCTGCTTTTACCAAATTCATCATCCTCCCGGAAAAACGAGACTCGAGAACATTGCTTGGGGTCCCGTTCATGCAGGATTATTATTAACATGCCACAAATGACGTGGTACTTTCATGATGACACTCTCAAAGTTTACGAGCTACAGACTGAAGACGACAAAGGGAAGTCAGTAGCGTACCTTCCGGAACCCGATACGTGTCCTGCCGTAGCAGCAACAGCTATCTCACTGTGCGTAAGCGATGCGAAATCCAGAGGTAATACCCGTCAACGAACCCTACCCTTTGACTCTTGCTTACCTGGGGAGAGTGCACCGATTCCATATAAACTAATTCCTTTGGACCTTAATCACAGTCCGGATACCCCTTCTCATAAGAAGTCGAAGCCCTTGTTGGATGGATACTCCCCGAGATTTGTGGATTACATGTATAGACGCGCCCAACAAACGGAACCAAGTAGAATTGGTTTCAGTTCACCTGAGATTAAGGCGGTGCAATCCGGCTTAGTAAATGATAGATAGAAGAGTCAATTGGAAAAATGTTACAAGACAACGAACAAGTACGAGGGCTGTTCCGAAAGTTTTTGGTTGCTCCGGTTCTATTCATGCGATTTAAATTAAATTTATACTATTGTGAGGGATATTTTAATACTTATTATGGTTAATAAATTTATGCATGTAATGGGAATAGTTTTTTTATTATATTTTTTTTACAAAAAGCTGTTTTGTATGAAATTTAACATTGTATGGAAAAATTGGTCATTTTTGACACATTTAAGCATATTTTGTATAAAAATATTTGAAAGCCGTACTTAAATATACCCGGGATAAATAATTTAGTTAATTTTGCGTTTTTTAATTATAATTGAAGAACAATGATTATTGATTGAATGATGATTTTAACAATATTCGAAATTCCAATTTTAGAGTTTACGATTTTTTTCGATGCCTACTCAATTATGATTAAAGTAAGGGTTATCACGTAATTTGTACTTATAAATAACGGAAATATCTTCAATTACTAGTACCTATAAAATAAAATAGTTTTATAAGCGAATGATGTTCATAGCATCTCATTAAAAAAGTGTCTTAAAACCGGTATCATGGTCATTGGAGTAAGGCTCGACACGTCTAAGTAAAACAAAATAATAAAAATATCCAAAATCTTTGCTAAAACAAATATACACCGCCTAAAGCGTCATTGAAATATCCCTCAAAATGGTGTAAGTTTTATTGAAATCGCATGAAAAGAACCGGAGCAACTAAAAACTTTCGGAACAGCCCTCGTATTTCAATTTAGCGAGGTACCTACTACCATGACAGAGCATTCGATAATGACAACAGAACATGAACCGATCGCTGACCCACCGTATCCACCACGTCAAGAATTATTGAAAACGGTTGAAATATATCACGCCAAGGACCTGAGCCAGTATCGGAGCACCGATGCTGCAACCTTGCCGACTCCTTTACAGCACCTCCGGAAAAAGGGGAGACCAAGAAAGGCTAAGCATATACCCAATGCGACAAATTCAACAAGTAGACGCGGTCGATCGCGGAAGGCAGCACAAACCCTATAGACTTTGCTGTCACCTTGCCGGGTCGTCTGCAATTCCAGAGGGGGAGCATGTAACGCGATACTAATTTAATATTAGTTGATAATAATGATAAGTTTAGTTTTAGCTAGATGGCGCTAGTAGTATGTTAATAGTAGTTTCCTGAAAGCCTGTAAAATTATGAAACAATGCAAACAACTACTAAAAATATACAAAACGCAACCTGAATAAACTAACAATGCAACAAAGTGAGACGTTTTACTAAAAACACTTACATATATGCTATACCATACATTATTGTAATAAAAGAGGACTAAAAATTTAAACCTAACGCACACGTTTTGTAATACATACGCTTGTTGCAATTTTTACGCACCTATCCACGCGTGTAGCTAGTACTTACTAAAATATTACATAAAATAATTATCATTTGTCTTGCAGAATCTGACTGCAGGAGAATTTGGACTGATTTGAGAGAGTCTTCTATCGACTGTAGTATTGACACAGAATATGTATAGGGTAAAATATGCCATATTCACCATTTTTTTATATTCCGATATTCTCCTTCGGTTCTTCTTTCTCTTAGTGTGTGTACCTAATATCTTCTTTTTCTCTGATTTCTTATATTTTCATCTTCTTCTTCTTCATCCAATGCCAAGGCTATCATAGCAATCTCACGCAATGAAAATTGAGTCACAACCGTGCGTTCCGATCTACGTTCAACTTCAAACTGAGCCACTGGAAGTGCGCTTTCGTCAGCCGTAAGCGCGCTACCGCCCAGCCATTAGCGCACTATCGCCCAGTCGTAAGCACTATGTCAGCTAGCCGCAGCCGCGTGTACACCTCGCAGGTGCTGAGCCGGTTCCGTTACGTACTTGCGCTTGGTTGACGGCGAGCTGATTAGGTGAGGCGGCGCCGGTCTGGTGCCGAGCGGTCACGTGCGCATCATCCTTAATATCACTACCAAAGACAATGATTTTCATGGTGACATAGTGATCTTCAAGTAACGAGACACCAAAACTAAAGTTGTTGTGTTTCAAAACATATTATGCTCTTCGTCCTGTTGACATCAAAACTAACAAGTTCTTTTTAAACTACAAGAATGGAAAATGTACTAAACAAGTATCGGACGCCACACAATTTTATCTATACCCAAGCAAATAGCGACATTTTTAAAACTAGTTTGCCCGGATCTCTAAACAGGACATTGTTTCCGACGTACATCTGCAACCCTTCTTGCAGATTCTGGTGCTCAAAAAGCATGGCGGTTGGAGGTATTGGAAGACTTGGAAGATAAGGTTCCAGAAGGGTATATTACTTATTAGATTTGACAGCAAAAATACTTTTAAAGGCGATTGGAGGTGAATTTGAAGGCCAAACATTATAGCTACAAAGCAAATGGGGCCTTGATGGAGCTTCTGGACAAAGTAACTATAAAATGAGATCAGAAAACATATTCGAGGAATCAAGCATTTTTATGGCTAGCCTGGTACCATTGAAACTGACTTGTGACGGCGAATTCATATGGGATAATGATAAACCCTCCTCAGCTCATTTATGTCGCCCGATTTTGTTGCAGTTTGTGAAAGAAATACAAGTTACAGTAATAAATCAGGAATCGGAAATAAAAGCTGAGATTAATGTCCTCAATTGCACAGAAATCGTCGAATCTAAAGGTGCGGTTAAACTAAAAGAGCATTCGCTGTTCTAACCTCCCATTCTACGAAATTCGATCGGTACACAAAACGTGATTGGTTGTTTTCGTAGAACGGGCGCTAGAACAGCGAATGCTCTTTTGGTTTAAACGCACCTTAACACAAAAGCAGAACACGAACTTCATAAGACGATGATAGAGATAGATGGTAAAATATCCTCATATTTATCGGGAACCTCTTATATTGTTTTATTTACTTTTTTGCCTTACAGGTGTGATGAAAAACATTGTATTTGGTAAGTAATGAAAGGTATAAGTACTTATACTATATTCTACGAAATGCATAATTTCAATTTATCTAATTTTTAAAGCCCTAAATTACAGTAAATATAATGTTTAAAACATATAATGTTGAAATGCATAATGTATATTCGTCTTTACATATAATATCGTTTACGATATTTGTTAATAGGAATAATAATGAAATAATATAATCATTAATATGCATATCATACACTAAATATAAGCGCCTGCCTATTTTAAGCAGCAATGACTCTGGGAGTACACATTGACGCTTCATTATTTCATTAAAAATTATCATAGGTAGATGTGGGTAAGAATGTTAAAAACAAAACAAACATTCTTCGACGATCGACCCTTACAATTTAATCAGAGTTAGCAGTGATATCTACGAATTTCGTTTAAGAATGCAAGCGTATACGTGTGAAACTTTTAAAAGTGCTAAAGGTGCGACAAAGTTATATATAAATGGCTATGGTTATTGCAAAAACCGGCAGGTAAAAAATAAATATTACTGGATTTGTGAATTGCGCAATCGGGAGAAGTGTAAAGCTCGAGCTATCACCACCAAAAACAGTGATGATGAAGTACACGTAGTTCAGAAGGCAGACGACAGCCACAATCATGATCCGAATGCATTAAAAATTGAAACGTCAACCATATTAGAAAATGTAAAAAGTGAAGCCAGGAATAATTACGATCGAAAAACCTGCCGAATTTTGAAAGATATTTAAAAAAATCATGATATTTTTACTCTTTCGCAATTACCTTCGACATCAAGTTTACGTCAAACGGTGTACAGGGAAAAACAAAAAAGGGAAACCTACTTTTATTGAACCCAGAGACATTTTCTTCACTGTGCATGATGAAATATTGCAAATAGAAAACAGCAGTTTTATTATTTCTGAGCGTAAAAGAATAATAACACTATCCACGTTGCCCATGATGCTATATTTAGGCAAATCTGCACTTTGGATCATGGATGGGACATTTGCAGTGGCAGGCGTTTTCCAACAACTCTATGTAATACATGGCAATATTTTCGAAGACAATAGGCAAACTTATCCATTGGCATATACATTTTGCACTCATAAAGACAAAGCGACGTACATCAAAATGTTTGAAGCAATTATTGAGTACTGCCAAAATAATGACATTGAAATAAACGTCAAAAACGTGATAATGGATTTTGAGATGGCTGCTATACAAAGCTTGAAGTATTATTTTGATTACGTCAATATAAATGGATGTTTTTTTCATTTGGGTCAAATAATATACAGGCAAATTCAACGAGATGGAAAAACGACTTTATATGGTACTAATAAATATTTTTCCATAGAAATGAAATGTCTTCTAGCTTTGGCATTTTTACAACCTGATGAGATTCCAAAATATTTTGAATCAATTACACATTATTGTTCCTCTGATGGCAAGCAAATAATTAATGATTTTGGTAAAGATTACGTATTAAACCAACCACTATTTCCGCCAACTCTATGGAGCATAGCAAATTTGGAGTCAAATGGCTTACCGCGAACTCAAAATAGTGCCGAATCATGGCACCATAGGTTCGATCAAATTATTGATAAGGTGCAGCCAGGATTTTATTATGTAGCCCAGGAGCTCATGCACGAGAGTATGAAAGTTTTGGCAGATATAGAGAAGTTAAAAAATGGTCAGCCTGCCCCTAAGCGTAAAAAAATATACCGACAGAAACAGGAACGAATTGATAATATACTAAAACGAAAAGCTGAATATTCAGAATGTGAATTTCTCGAAGCACTTGCTTCTAATTTAAGTTTAAAAAAACAATAGAATATTATTATTATACGCATGTATATTATAACAATAGTACATTACTACCGAGGCCAGGAAGTGACCGGTTGCCCGGATAGTATTCGGACGGCAACCCGTCACTTCATGGCCGAGGTATGTATAATGCTTTTCTCAAACATACAATGAAATTAAACAAAAAAATGTACCTATCTTCTTTCTAAGAAATTATAAGTCAACTACATAACTAAGTCTTTGAAACACAAGAAAAGTCAAATACGACACCGACACCTCATTTTTTTTTCAAGATTGACCTGTTTGAATGTTGCAAATTTTTACTTTTAAAAAGCGGTATTAGACGCGGTCGGTTGGGTCCAATTAATCGCATGCGGTGATCGGGGCCGACGGTTCGCGCCTGTATAATACTGCTTTTTAAATATTATTTTGAGTAGTTATTGTACATTTATTTTAAATTATATAAGGTCCTAATTTATTAGTTGCAGATATTTTAACACATGATACTTTACATTAAAATAATTAACTTTAAATATAAATTAAGAAATCTTTTCATGTAATTTTTTTGATTTCATTTTCCTAACAAAAAAATGAATTATAATTTCGTCTAAAAAAAATGATCATGTGTGCATTATCACATGTCACAATAACACTGTCTGTCATGTCATCAAACGACACAATCCAACGGAAAATAACATGACATTGACAATAAAGTATTTAATTTATCGACGAGAAGTGGCCAGTTCCAGTTAAGTGGTACGTAAAAGAGGTACTAGAATCTATTAAATGAGTTTTCATTTAATAATCACATAAACAGGGTGTTTTTACGTAGGAAATTTGTTTTTCCGTTTTCTCCAAAAAAACATCGTAAAAGCTATAATGTTTCCCGGTTTAATATACTCCAGAGACCGAGTACTATCAGCTGTAAAAATATCTGCATCTAATAAATTAGGACCTTATATAATTTAAATACCTAATTATAACTGCAAAAATTTGCCAAACATTTTTTTTAATACTAATTTTACTTACAGATAATTACTGGCTAAAAGCCAAGATGCCTGGTCACAACCCTATGTCAAATGAAAATTAAAAAAGAGGCACTTGCCGGCCCAGGCCGGCAACGAGGTACTTCCCGGCCACTTTTTAGGCACGTAACAACAACATTTCATTGCATGTTTGAGAAAAATATTAAATAAACTTTATTAGCATGAAACCGTTTGTTTTTTATTAAATCACAATAAGAAATGTGTCCGTTCACGGTAAAGTTTCCTATTTTCACTATTTTATAATGGGGACAAACACTGTTTGAGATTATTCGGTCAGAGTATAGCAAAGGGGGGCGCAACCGAAATTTCGCTTTTGGGGGGGGGGGAGTGGGGGGTATGGTACAGGCGAGGGGGGGGTTCGGGGGGGTGTAGGAAAAAAAAATTTTTTTTTGCATCCAGGACTTGTAAAATTTTTCGGAATTTGCAGCCAGGACTTGTAAAATTTTTCGGAATTGCGAACTTAACATTAATTAAATTTTATGAATCCATCGTATAAATCATACTAATATAAGCATATTTTGTTCTTTGATATTTTTCCCTACGATGCATATTTACCGAAATATTCAGGTTCAAAGATCAACAAGGGACAAGGTAGGGCTGGCGGCACAAGACACCGGGGTGACAAAGATGACGGCCATCCAGGTATACCATTTCATGCGGGAGATCTGTGAGGTAGCCGAAGCCCACGACAGACGATTGATTGGAGGAGCCGACGACGTTGTAGAGGTGGACGAGACTCACCTCTACACGCGAAAATACCACCGGGGGCGGGTTTTGAAGACCCAAACGTGGGCCTTCGGCTGTGTTAGCCGCCTTACCAAAAA
>JALPQI010020369.1:0-23323 GCA_025490895.1 Thaumatotibia leucotreta
GGGGAAAAGTCGATAAACGTTCGTAATTTTACGATATTTTTATTACGGTGTAAAATAAAGGCCCTTCTGTATTATAGCCTGATCTATAATAATACTTTATTGCGTAATCAATGTGAGGACAGTTTTTATATGTTGTGAGAAAAAATATTTCTAAGTGTGTGTTACAAGAAGCTTCTTGGAATTGAACAAATTATTTAATGTAAATTTTTATTTCGGCTTTTTTAATAGGTTTCTAGTGACCCGCCCCGGCTTTGCACCGGTGCAATACTGATACTCTTGAATCATTTGATTTTGATAGCATACACTATACAGGGTGAAAATTATTTTTGTATCAGTGAGGGCGTAAGTTGAAACTAGGAAACTATTGGTGCTGGATAGGAATGAAATCGATAGGCAAAATTGAGCGTGAAAAATATTTCTTTCTATTTTCATACAATTTGTATGGGAGATTTAATTCTTGATTAGCGGTTTTTTTAGGTGGATTTTTTTTTCATTCCGTACAAGGTTTTGATCCTGATCAGAAACAGGATCGATTGGCATCAAAAAAAAGTTTGTTTAAAATGACCATTTTTGCACAACTTGTATGTCTTTTCCAAAACTTGTAAATGCCAATCCAATCAAATCCAATTTTCGCGCAGTTACTCTGGATCTGATAGCTGCCCTCATTACCAGCCTATGTTAGTCCACTGCTGGACGTAGGCCTCTCCTATTAACTATACGTATAGACACATTAAGAGGTAAATGCCCATAATCGCCACGCTGGGCAAGCGGATTGACGATCGCAGTCATGTGTCCACTATGATGACGCTGCTTCCCATCATCAATCTTGTAGAATGGTCAGCGACACTTCAATCCCTTAGTCGACTCTTACGACACCCGCATTAGGAGTTGGGGTGGTGACAAATGTATTCTTACTGCCGTCACCAAACGGCAAAGCTGGACTCACTGACCCAAAAAGGATTTCTGGGCGTTATCACAAACCTTTGTTGAAACCACCTTGTTACTTTATTTGGTCAAGTTTAGGCTTATTCGACTCAGAATCACGAGCTCATTCGATTATGTTAGGAGAAAAAATATATCCCATAATTTTCATACAGTTTTCATTCCTTCCATTAGGTACGCTACCGCCTTTGAACATGTATGAAAAAATGGTATCGTAATGGAAAAAACATTTTGGGCCTTTTTTTCTCCTATTAGAATCGACAGAGCTCGTGATCCTGCGTAGAACAAGCCCAAACTTGTCCGAATTAAATAACAAGGTAATTACAACAACGGTTTGTAAAAACGCCCTTGTACGGTTGAGGAATTTAATTTCCTACCCATTTCGTACCTTGTCATAGTTGCTATAATATGACAGTCCTAGCAGCTTTCATATTGATTGTCACTGTGACAAGGTACGAAATGGGTAGGAAATTAAATTCCTCGACTATTACCCTCTATGTATGTCGATAGATTTTCCCAACCCTCTTGTAATGTGATCTTCATTTAATTACAGTGCTCGACCGCTATGAAGTCAATCCGGACAGCTGTCAGTTCAATATATTATCTGTAAATAATGACCGTAGGATGACGGCAGTAAGAATACATTTGTCACCACCTCAACTCTTCTCGCGAGTGTCGTAAGAGCTGACTAAGGGATTGAAGCGTCACTGACCATTTTTTGATAGAATATTGATAATGGCGTCATCAATTCAAAGCCCAGACTTTTCACTAGTGATTGATGAAATATCGACTATTCTATCGACATCCATATATTTAATGAACAATTATTTAATTTGAAATTTATAAATTATACTTATTATGTTTCTCTAGTAGTTCCACTTCTTTTCTAGATAACAAATTATATAAGATTTTTGTAATTGAAAACACCAACTTTTTTAGTCAACACATTCTGACATTTCTTTTGAATAATTTCGCCTTGAGGATGTAAAAGTAATCTTAACAAGTGCACTTTGAACTTTTGAACGATATTCAAGCTGGTTTTTAGACTTTAATTTCGGTTTTGTAACTGCCCTATGATGCTAGGTATTATTGACATAATTGTTGTTTATCAATTTTAGATCGCAATGCCTCTGATTATGTACGGTTGCATAAATTACTATTGATCAATACATTTGTAATTCGTAAAATGTTGGTATGGATGTCGATAGAATAATCGATATTTAACTAAGCCGTAATGACAAGTGCATTTTTGCGCCCGTCATCCGGGCTTTCATCATAGTGGACACATTACTGCGATCGCTAATCCGGTTGCCCAGCGTGGCGATTATGAGCATTTACCTCCTAATGCGTCTATACGCATGGGTAATAGAAGAGGCTTACGTCCTGCGTATATAGTGTATACTATCGAGATAGAATGACAAGCCCCTAACTAAAGCTGAATACTTGGATTCGATCCATCTAATCCATATATGTCATCTAATATTTATAATCTCTTTTATGCGACGAAGGTAGACAACTAAGCTCTCAGCCCACCTGATGGAAAACAGAAACTGAGGCCCATGGACGTAGCGATAAAAAAATCGCCTATGCGCTGCCTACCCTGAGGACTTAGATGGATTGCCTCTATCTATGCCAGTAATTACACCGGCTATCTTACCCCCAAACCAAAACACAGCAGTGCAAACACTGCTATTTAGCGGCAGGTTAACGCGTAAGACGGAGGTAGCTATCCGGGCGGACCCTGTACGAGGTCCTACCACCAGCAAGATCTATAGTATTGTGACTATAAAAACACAATTCAAAAAATGGGAGGCCTATGTTCAACAGTGGACGTCTTATGACTGAAATTATGATGATGATGAATAATCACTACATAGTATAAAATAAAGTCACTTTTCTATCCCTATGTCCCTTTGTACGCTTAAATTTTTAAAACTACGTAACGGATTTTGATGAGATTTTTTTTAATAGGTAGAGTAATTCAAGAGGAAGGTTTTTATGTAGGTATAGTACCCGTGCGAAGCCGGGGCGGGTCGCTAGTACAAAATTAAAGAAGAAAAGACCATTCAAAAGTAATTTTACGCCCCCAAGTTTCGTAATCTTTAATAAATTAATTATAATTTTTGCCGTAGGCGGAAAGGAATTAGATTTAGTTAAATATTTTGCTATAAGTCTGCTAATATGATAAAATGTAATAAATTTACCGACATTTGACCTCTAGACTAGAGTGGGTGTCACGTGGGTTGCCATGGTAACGGTACTAGTTTCTAAAGTTATAGGGAAGATTTAGTAGGTGTTAGGACGGATTAAGGAAAGAATTAAAACTAATAGAAATAAACAAATATTTTCTCAGCTACAGCGACAATTTCTCATTAAATAAAACTATTATAAGAGATTGCATATACCCGAGAAGTTGATCGTGGTTGTTTATGTATTTAAGTATTAATGTATTTAATTATCTATTATACATACACTATGTATCACCTCGTAGAGCCAAGAAAGAAACCCATTAATATTTAGATCATACTGAACAACTTTTACAATGGAGCCAAACCCGAATTCACGAAAAAAATTTTGACAGTTTCATTCATTTTGATCGCGTGATCATGAACACGATGTATGGGAGAGTATTTTTTTTCGCGAATTCGGTTTTGGCCTTGTAGTAAAAATTGTTTAGTATGATCTAAATATTAATGGGTTTCTTTCTTGGCTCTACGAGGTGATACATACTGTATATCGTCGCTTGGTACCCACTAACAAGCTACAACACTGATCTCACCGCGAGCTACTAAGCTATGAACTATGGGCTATAAACACGAACAAAAGATACTCCCGGGTAAAAAAAGAGACACGGTGATACTCGCCGGGCGGTGATAGCTGATAGCAGGGTGAGTATCACCGTGTCTCTTTTATTCAGCGTGTGTATTTGATACGGGCGAATATTTTAGTGGCGATTACTATCGGACCTAGGGAACCTATTTACATAAATTTATTTTAGAAATTAAGGTTTTTTTTTTTTCATACAAAATAATTGAGCCCGCAATGTATTGCATCCACTGGTAGCCACATTACTTAAAGTAGACATAAGTATCTAAACGTCATACGAGTCTCATGTCAGTTGGCCGGCATACATTGCTGCTGGGTTGCACTTTAGAAAAATCATTACACCTAATCAGCAACAAAATTTAACGAAATGGTTATCTTATACGACTCGTAGGATCAGATATTATAGCTGGATTAATTATTCGCCCGTATCAAATACCCACGCTGTTTAAAAGAAAGTGATGTGAAAGAAAAGTGATGTAACTAGTATCAATACTCGTTATCCGAACAGACTAGTGTTCCAAAGAATGCACAATTGCACATAGAAATGAAAGGCAGAAATTGTTACGCCATGTGTGTTAAAATATACAATCATTTACCAGATCATTTTAAAGAACTGCCTATCAAAAAGTTTAGACATAAATTGTTCAATTTGCTCGCTGGAAAATGTTTCTATAGCACCACTGAATGACTGGTTCTGAAACTTGTTATTCAAATTGAACCAACCTTATTAGTTTAAATCTGTCGGTAGGGTTAAGTTATTTTTGCATGACTTGCTTAAGTTTAGATATATGGTCCTGTAAATACTAGCCTAAGATCTCTTATACACTATATGTATTTCAAATAAAGATTTATGATTTACGTGGGAGTGCGTATCTTTTGTTCATGTTTATAATAATAATAATAATAAGGCCGCAGGGCAGCTTGTGGCGAGCTGTTGGGGAGTAACGACCCCACGGACCCGAGTGCTCCCGAGAGTTGGTCAGGGTCCCCGCCTCCGGCGTGTCTTCGTCGGTCGGAGTGGAACCCCAAGGGGACCCGTAGGACTCTCAGCTCTGGCTTGCCTTAACTGGCCGTCCAGAGAGGAGTCGTCAGAGCTATATGCTCCAGGGGTGGAAGTGTAAATTTGCGTAAGTCGCGAGTTGGTGCAGCGGCTGTCAAGTCACTGCGCAGAAAGCGGTGTACACCTCTCTACACTCCTGAGCCGCCTACACCGGTGTTGCCCCTGGCTGTCTCTTGTGACGGCATTTACGGGGGCCCATCTAGTCGGCGGCGAGTCACCGCCTGCCTCGATAGCAAAGAGAAATCATTGTTATGGCAGGTGTCCGGACCTCTTTTCTATAGTTCCATTTCTGATCCATCCATCCTCCATCACCATAGCCCATTAGTCTTTTCCATTACTTTTCAATAGTCTCTATACGCCTGCTGGGACCGGTTTACGGATATCTATTGATGTGCCCGTGAATGGGTTGCAGCAGGTGTACAACACAGCAAATTTCTCCAAAGGGCCTCTACGTGTTGGATCTGTATCCCCGCGCTAGCCTATCAAAAAACCGGGATTTGTAAGCCCGTGATTCCCAAGGAGATACAAACATAATAATAATAATAAAAAATTATTTCAGACTAAGTCCATATCAATTGTTAATACCTTAATACAATACAATAAAATCTTACTTTATAGTGTTAGTGGATAATTTACACAAACAAAAAAAAAATAATAATAATGATAATTATGCGTGCGGGATGCATCGTGATGTGGTGGCAGTAGACCGGAACTTCACGCCGCTCTCCTTGGCAAAAGAGAACTGGCGCAAACCTGTGGTACTAAGCACCGAGGACCGCAAGGCGGTATGGAAGAGCAAGGAGCTACACGGGCGGTTCTACAAGGCCCTCACGGGACCTGACGTAGATCTGCTCGCGTCGGTGAACTGGCTACGAGTCGGGGACCTCTTCGGAGAAACCGAGGGTTTTGCCTGTGCAATTGCTGACGAGGTTATCATGACGAATAACTACCGGAAATATATCCTGAAGGACGGTACGGTCGACATTTGTCGGGCATGCCGCCGTCCCGGTGAGTCACTCAGGCATATTATTTCCGGTTGTTCTCAGATTGCTAACACCGAGTACTTGCACAGACATAACCTCGTAGCCAGCATTATACACCAGCAGCTTGCTCTTCAATACGGCCTTGTGGACGTCGAAGTGCCATACTACAAGTACACAACTGCACCAGTTCTCGAAAATGGTGGTGCTACGCTCTATTGGGATCGACCTATCATCACGGACAGGACTATTGTAGCCAATAAGCCTGATATCGTGCTGGTAGATCGATCGCAGCGCCGGGCTGTGCTCGTCGACGTCACCATCCCCCATGATGAGAATCTCGTGAAGGCCGAGAAGGACAAGTCCAGTAAGTACCTAGACTTGGCCCACGAGATAACCGCCATGTGGGATGTTGACTCGACGATCATAGTCCCGATAGTCGTTACAGCGAACGGTTTAATAGCGAAGAGTCTCGACCAACATCTTAAGAGTCTCTCGCTAGATGGCTGGGTCAAGGGTCAGATGCAGAAGGCGGTAATCCTGGACACGGCCCGGATAGTCCGTCGGTTCCTCTCTCTGCGACCTTAACCACCGGCAGCTTGGGCCCGCCCCGTTGCCGGCGGCACCCTAGGTTAGGTTTTTATAATGTGTTTATATTTTATATTGTTTTGTATGTTGTATTGTATTTTACTTTTATAACCATATTATAACAACCTAGCCTAAGAGAATATTTAAATAAAGGATGATAATTAACAATAATAATAATAATTATAGCCGATAGTTCATAGCTTAGGCTCGCAGTGAGACCAGTGCCTTAGGCCCTAAAGGTTAATACAACAATTACAACTTTCGAAGTGATTTGGTTTGACACTGTTCTTAGTTTTCAAAATGTCTTATAAAATTAGTAACGCTAGATTCACACGGACTATTTTTTTCTCGTGAACCGTATTCGAGATTTTCTCGAACGTCGTATTGATAATAGACTGTACTACGGTATGCGGGATCCGTGTGAACGTTATTATTATAAGCCGTAGTGGGGTCAAAATTCTTTTCGTTGTCTTATTTTGTGTCCCTAAAAAACGTGACACAGTTGTGATTTATATGAGATGATGTTTTGTTTCCAATTTTTGATGTATGGATTAAAAATCTAGCGTAAAAATGAAATACGAGTGCCCTGGATTTTTTTATGTACTGAGTCGAAACAGCAACTAAAAGCGACAGAGTGGTATGAAACAAGACAACGAAAATAATTATGACCCAATGACACGACGTTCGAGAAAATCTTGAATACGGTATACGAGAAAAAATACTCCTTTGAATCTAGCTTTAGAGAGGTAATAGATATGTTTAAATTTCGAATACACCTTCGTCCCACGCTCAGAAGTTAGAAGTGGGATATGTTTAAGACTTCTAATGTATATGGTATACCAGATAACTTGATGTGGTTCACCCTCTGTGGGTGTGTATCAAATACTAGGTATTAATCTGTGTAGGTGTTCTGCCAATTTATAACATATTTAAGTAGGCGTTATCATTTCTGAACTTTCATAAGTATTGTAATTAAAGTGATTATGGAATGGAAACACGTTGGACCGGCAATTCAGAAGAAGAGGGTTCGAATTCTGTGACAACCAGCGTTTTGCAGTTGATTTTTTCGTTGAGTTGAAAGTAATTATGTTAGTCTCCTAGTCAGCCTCCGTAGCCGAGTTGGTAGTGCTGTGCTAATCTGTCTACGAAGCTGAAGGTTTCGGGTTTGAATCCCGGTAAAGGCATTATTTTGTGTATTTATTTTATCACAATTATTTATTCCTTGATCGTGGCTGTCTACATATTTAAGTATCTAATATATATCGTCGCAACAAGCTTGCGTATAAAAATAAAATAGAATACGCATCATGACGAGCATTGTACCGAGGAGAAGTTTCATAAGTTGCTAAACTTGCAGAGATAATGTTCTCGGCAATTTATATTTTACAAGCAATCTAATCATGCCAAAACCATTGTATATACATGCCTTTTAAGGTATATTTTATGCTTTGTTTACTCAATTGTGAAATACAATGGCCGTGTGGGCCCGGCATAGAATAGGCTCACCCCATTTCCTTCCGTGGGTGTCGTAAGAGGCGACTAAGGTCAACATGCTGGCGGCGGGCAGCAGCGCCGTCAATTTTCTGCACATCACCAACCTACTGCGATCGCCAACCCGCCTGCCCAGCGTGGCGATTATGGGCAAACCCCCCCCCCTAAAATGAAAGCACAAAGAAAGCCACGGCCCCCAGTTCCCGGTAGCTCCGCTATTCCTGGTCATGGTGGCGACCACGGTAACGGCGGGGCAGGGGGTGCGAAGAATCTCCGGGTTACGGACGGCCACCACAACCGACTGATCCTGGCGACGTATAACGGACGCACGCTTCGGCTTGACTCGCACCTGGCGCAACTTGAGGTGGAACTTGGGAAGATTAGGTGGCACATACTAGGGTTATGTGAAGTCCGAAGAGAGGGGGAGGACACCATAACACTCGAATCAGGCCACCTAATGTACTTCCGTCAGGGAGACCAACAATCCCAAGGTGGCGTTGGGTTTCTGGTTCACAAGTCCCTCTCTGACAACGTTGTGGAAATATCCAGTGTGTCGAACAGGGTAGCGAACCTCATTATCAAGCTCACCGAGAGGTATAGCCTCAAGGTGGTGCAAGTGTACGCACCGACCTCGGCACATTCGGATGATGAGGTGGAGGAAATGTTCGATGACATATCGAGAGCCCTCCATTCCACTACTAAGACCCATTTTAACGTTGTCATGGGGGATTTTAACGCTAAAGTGGGAGTACAAAATTTCAGCGAATCGGTAGTAGGATCCCATGGTTATGGATGCAGAAATCATAGGGGACAAATGCTCGTCAACTTCCTCGAACGCGAGGGGCTCTTCTTGATGAACTCATTCTTCAAGAAGCAGCCCCAAAGGAAGTGGACGTGGCAAAGCCCGGACACTATGACGAAAAATGAGATCGACTTCATCATGTCGGACAAGCGGCACATATTCAGAGATGTTTCCGTGATCAACAGGTTCAATACCGGTAGCGATCACCGACTTGTCCGAGGCTCTCTGAATATCAATTTCCGTGCTGAACGTGTCCGCTTGATGAAGGCCAGAGTCCGACCAAATTTGCTCCAAACTATGATTGGATCTAAAACGTTCCAGTCAAACCTGGAGAACCGATTCGCTGCCATGGAAACCACAGCGGACGTGAACCAGAAACTTCAAGATGTGGTTCGCATCCTCAGGGAGGAAGGTACGAGATTTTGTGAAAGGCAGCGCAAGGATAGGAAGTCAAAGCTTTCGGAGGAGACCTTAGGGCTAATGAAGGAACGACGTGAAAACCCACCGGTCTCTTCGTCAGGGAAACGGACTCTAAACCGAGAGATCAGTAAGCACGTACGACACGATCTCCGGTGCTCCAATACTCTTTCGATTGAAAGAGCGATCGAGCAGAACCGGGGGTCAAAGGTGTTCGTACAATCTCTCGGAAGGAGCCACCTGACGAAGCTGACCACAGCTCGTGGAGAAGTCGTTACTTCAAAGCCGGCAGTCCTTTCCGAAGTGGAAGACTTCTATGGCCAATTATACGCTTCGCATGCATCTCGACCTGATCCCGAAAATGAGGATCCTAGAGCCACTTTGATACGCCACTACACCGAAGACCTGCCAGAAGTCAGTATCGACGAAATCGAGATCGCTCTTGGGCAGCTTAAAAACGGAAAAGCCCCTGGAGAAGATGGCGTTACAACAGAGTTGCTAAAAGCAGGAGGTAAACCCGTATTGAGGGAGCTCCAAACGCTTTTTAACGCTGTCCTATTCGAAGGGAGAACTCCGGAGGCATGGAGTACAAGTGTGGTTGTCCTGTTCTTCAAAAAGGGAGACAAAACCCTGATGAAGAACTATCGACCCATTTCTCTTCTAAGCCATGTCTATAAGCTGTTCTCAAGAGTGATCACGAACCGTCTTGCGCGGAGATTCGACGAATTCCAACCTCCGGAACAGGCTGGATTTCGGAGCGGATACGGTACCATAGACCACATCCACACAGTGCGGCAGATTATACAGAAGACTGAAGAGTATAATCAGCCCCTGTGTCTAGCATTTGTGGACTATGAGAAGGCCTTTGACTCGATTGAGATCTGGTCTGTTCTGGAGTCCTTGCAGCGATGTCAAGTTGATTGGCGATACATTCAAGTGATAAGATGTCTATACGAGGCCGCCACCATGTCCGTCCAAGTACAGAATCAGCAAACAAATCCTATACCATTGCATAGAGGCGTGAGACAAGGGGACGTGATCTCCCCGAAATTGTTCTCAAATGCAATGGAGGATATGTTTAAGACGCTGAGCTGGAAAGGGCGTGGCATCAACATTAATGGCGAGTACATCTCTCACTTGCGATTCGCTGATGATATCGTCATCCTGGCAGAAACGCTGCAGGACCTACAACAGATGCTGAACGACCTGGCTGACTCTTCTATACGCATCGGCCTACGGATGAACTTGGACAAAACCAAGGTTATGTTCAATGAACATGTACTACCGGAACCGATCGCAGTACACGGCACCGTTCTCGAAGTTGTTCAAAGATATGTATACCTCGGCCAAACATTGCAGATGGGTAGAAACAACTTCGAGAATGAGGTGAATAGAAGAATTCAGCTAGGTTGGGCAGCGTTTGGGAAGCTACGTCGAATCTTCACATCGTCGATCCCACAGTGTCTGAAGACAAAAGTCTTCAATCAGTGCGTCCTACCCGTCATGACGTACGGAGCCGAAACGTGGACACTGACGGTACGGCTGGTTCACAAGTTTAAGGTCGCTCAGCGAGCTATGGAAAGGGCTATGCTCGGCGTCTCTCTGCGGGATCGAATCAGAAATGAGGTTATCCGGCAGAGAACCAAAGTGATCGACATAGCCCACCGTATTAGCAAGCTGAAGTGGCAGTGGGCTGGCCATATTAGCCGTAGAACCGACAACTGTTGGGGTAAACGAGTTCTTGAGTGGAGACCGCGTCTCGGCAAGCGTAGTGTAGGACGCCCTCAGGCAAGGTGGAGCGACGATTTGCGCAGGATGGCTGGCAGGAGCTGGATGTGAGCAGCCGAAGATCGAGAACGGTGGCGTGAAATTGGGGAGGCCTATGTCCAGCAGTGGACTGCGATAGGCTGATGATGATGATGATGAAATACAATACTATTCATAACGCTTTTTTATAAGTTCTCATGGAAACATTCTCAATGAGAACTTACTCTTAAATTCTCACGAAAATTCTCGGAAATTTTCGAGTCTATTCTCGCAATTTTGAGAATGATCTGCAACTTGTACATTGCTAATCATGACTGGGAAATCAAATTACAATCTTTTCATCAGTTTTGACATGAAATACACAAAAGTTACGTCAACATGAACCACTATTTGAGACTAATCGCTGTATACATTTCGGCTCCAACCAATAACTAAATACATTCTGTATATCAAAGAGACAAAAAGTCATCCTTCTATGCTACTTGTTTAGTATTGTTCCCCAGTATCAAGGGAATATTGTGATCCTTTCTTGCCTTGTTACCGATATAAGTTATATAACAAAAGGCAAGGTAAACATGGCGGCAGGATAAAAAAGGGCAGAGGAAGGGTCCTTGGGTAATAAAATTATAGTGGACCTTACATTGCGATGATTACTTTATGGTAGATACGAGGGTCGATTTCAAGAAATTGTACATAGTTTAAAGCTTTTAATGATAACAAAATCGTCGTAACTCGTGTCGATTTAAAACACTCCCTATCGGTCGTGTTTTAAAACATCGCCACTCGTTTAGAATTTCATGTTTTTCGCACTTGTGTCGTTATGTACTATTTTAATAGGTGGTGCTTTTTTTTGCACTACAGCGGAAATTAGTTCATTTTATGTCAGGTCGAAAACTTCGGCGGAAAAAAATACAGGTGCGAAAACGAAATTCGTAATTCTATTCTTGTCGATGAAGCACTCCCTTTGTGCTTTAATTTATCTCCACTCGTTTCGAACTAAATTTTTTTCGCACTTATAATGTACTATTTTCAAAACAGCTAGTTCTTCACATAAATCCTTACTTTCAAGCATCTGTCTCAGTCACTCTTATTACACTTCATTGGAGTGACAAAGACATGTTATTACCTTAAAATCATATGTCACGAATCCAACCTTTTCTCAATCTATTTCTTCAGACACAAGTGCCTCTTGGAAACCCTTTCGGCGCGAGTAGGGTCCACTTACGTACAGTCAGACACATACCAGACTTCCAGACCCTTATCTTTTTAATGTCCAGTGTACCTACTACACGATTTCAATGTCATTGTGTTTAAAGGGTTTTACTAGACGTAGGTATATATAAGGTGTGTAAAAAAAATCTAGTGTTCCATTTAAGAACTCATTCTAATCAAAGAAAAAATGCCCCATATTTTCCCTTTCTTTCTTTTCCGTTACTGAAATGCAAAATGTATGAAAAAAAAAACTTGGGCTCAACCATAATTGTGAACATTTTGTTTGTTCTGTACTGATGAATTGTAAGGTACACTCGGCTAAGATCGGATCTAATGTAAGATCGGATGACCGCAATGACCATTAAATAGTAGTATTTTTTTCTCACGGGCTATTTTGTGCATGACGCCATTTCACCTCGCCCCTCTCGCTAGTATGCAGCAGCCGCTCAGCCGGATTATTCGTGATCGTGAGCAACGAACGTATAAAAAAAATGTTTTTTTTCGAGAATTTTTGGAGATCCAATCTTTAACAGGAAGCTATGCACCTTCTTCTCCTTACTTTAGAGTTGAAATTAGATATTATTCCGATCTTCAGCCAAGAAAGTTTTTCGGTAAAAATAATTCTTAAAATAAATAAGTGTATGTTTGAGTGTCGATTACTCCTAAGCTATTCGTCGGAGCGGCATCAAATAAATTTATATTGAAAGCTTGATTTCTTTTTTATCACTTACATCACATCTGCAGGTAAAAGTTAGAATAAATTTATGTTTTTTTTTTTTGTGACATCCTTTCAACTTACCTGAAAATAATCCGGTCTTACCCGGGTGTACCTTAAACATAACAGGATAACAAATATAAAATCCATTATTTTATCAATCAATTCTCTGTCCCAACGTTTCCTCTCCACTGCGTATTTCATTCTAACGCTATCAGAAATGTCTTGTAATCCAGACGTGGTCATAATAAAATGCAAATTGTACGGACTTTTGGATTCCAAAAGGTATTACAACTACGAAGATATACACGCGACTATCACCTATATGACACTTCGAATAGGGATCAAAATAGTATCAATTAGTACGTAAAGGTACTGTGAGATATATCGTTCTGGTTTTGGGGTGAATTAGGGGTCCTGTCATTTGGATAAGCAGCTTTATATGGGACCTTACAGATAGTTTCAAACATTTATGCTGAATATTGATAATACGACAGGGAAGGAAGTAATTCTGTGTACAGTTGAAAGAGAAATAACCTGTAGAGTTGAATGCGATAATACGGCAGACAAGGTGGCAATAATTCCATGTACAGTTGAAAGAGAAATAACCTGTAGAATTGAATGCGACATTAAAAATTTTAAAAACCGACTTCAACCGATTACTCCAATATCCTCGATATGTTTCCTTCATTTTTTTTAATTAGATTTCGTGATTCTTAAGTGGACGGTGGATTTGGATGGAAGGTTACCGAGTGGAGACAACGTATTGGAATGCGCAGTAGTAGGACCCCCACAAGGTGGACTGATGACCTAGTGAAGGTCGCAGGAGACCGCTAGATGCGGGTGGCGCAGCAATTTTTGGGGGAGGTTTACGTTCAGCCAACGATAATGACAACAATGATAGACATTTTGTCTACTTATGTAATCCCACAATACCGTAACAGATGTGCTTACCATAGAAAAAATGTACTGCAAAAGACTGGTTGTCACGGGATTCGAACTCTCTTCCTCTGGATTGCCGGTCCAACGTGCTTCCTACACCAGACGACCTTCCGTGAATCACAGCGAATTTAGTCAATGGTATTGTGAAACTAATCGTTAGCGACATCTGTTCTTAATGTTTCGAAGGTACTACAACCTTAACCCACTAAAAGACGTGTGTCTGCATCGTATGGTCCGCTCCCGACCCGTGGTTCAACCGCTACGTCCAACTGGTTGGGCCACGGGGAAGTAAAATGATCCATAGTCCAACCGATTGTACTACGAGGAAGTTAGTTTACCCGTGATCCAATTGGTTGTACCACGGTACACTAAATTTATCGCTAGTCCAATACTAGAACATATATTTACGTATACTTGGACAATTACTCCCCAGTTGTACTATGGGTCATAATTACATGACAGTAAAAAAAAATCTGACAGTTGAACCACGGATAATTTTACTTACCCGTGGCACAACCTGTATTTACAATGGGTTGTGCTCTGAAGAACTGTTCGACATGATGTCAACGTCCACTTTTCATCATCGCACCGCTCGCCACCGACTGGGCGCTCATCCTCACACCTTGCAACCTAAATGGTCACGCACCGTGCGGTTTCAGAGGAACTTCCTCCCGCGGACGGTCCGTCTGTGGAATGAGCTCCCGAGGTTTCCCCGTTGGACTACAGTATGGGGTTCTTAAAAGAGGAGTGTATAAGTTCTTATTGGGTCGGCACCTCTGGGGGTTGCAGTCGCCCATAGGCTACGGTGACTGCTTTCCATCAGGCGGGCCGTATGCTTATTTGCCACCGACGTGGTATAAAAAAAAAACCTGTTGGACATAGCGGTTGGACTAGTCGGGAGCGGTATGGTCTTGATATGATGACGATGATACAGATTTGTCTCTTTGTCTCCAGGTATCAGCGTGGGTGACGGAGCTGGTGCTATCCCAAGCAGCTGAGGATCGGAAGGCGGCGTTAGCCTGTGTGCTACGAGTGGCACTTACTTGTTGGAACATTGGGAACTTCAACGGAGCCATGGAGATCGTTGCTGGGCTCAAGTAAGTTATTTTTTTCAAATTCAAATTCAAAATTCTTTATTTATCAAAATACAGTACAATAAAGGTGTTAATTATTAATAAGATTCTTGTACTCAGCAAGCAAGCAAGCATATAAATATTTCAAAGCTATAGAATAACAGTTTAAATTAAACAGAATGTCCAGGTCTACTACTATTATACAAATGTCACAAAAAATACTACTGTAAATTAAATTAATGCAATTTCATCGGTTCCTTAAAATTTTAATAATCCTTAACGCTGTAAAAACATTTATCGCGCAGCCATTTTGTTAAAAATCGTTTAAATAATTCCCCCGACAATGTCCGCAATTCATTTGGTAACTTATTGAATACCGTGATGCTCATATTAAATTTCACAAAATTTCTATTATGTGGTATAGAGATGTGACGTTTGGTGGTTTATCTATTTTACCAAATATGTCTGAATGCGTAGCCAAAATGACAATCGGTGACGCTCAATAGCGTTTTTTTTTCTCTGTCACTCTGTTTTTTACGGTTGCGTTTTGTACGTAAATTATATAACCAATTTATATTTAATTTTAGTGGGTCGTGGGAGTTATTATTGACCATAAGTTATACAGAAAACCACCAAGTTAGTTTTTTTGACAACGCAGATCAAACTAAATATGTTGACTTAATAAGTCAGATTGAAAAAATATATACTAGGTAGTTATGCTTTCTGTAAATCTTATCTCTTTTATAATATTAGTTAAAAGATACGTTTACTTTGCGACAGTTATACTTGGCAACTGATCTTTCGACGAATTTCTATCGTGGGATAACTAAGTCGGGGAAGTGATATTAAACAAAATAAGTTTCAGCCGTAATTTTGGCAACTAATATTTCCGCGAAATGAAATTCTTCGAGTATATTGGGAAGTGATTTTCGGCGAATATTTAAAGAACTATCAGCCTTACTAATATTTCCGCGAAATGAAATTCTTCAAATATATTGGGAAGTGATTTTCGGCGAATATTTAGAAAATTATCAGCCATAAGAGGATGAAGAAGAGAAGAGAAGATGGCCGGTACAGTCGGCAGGGGTTTCTTTCGGCCTTCAGCTGTTTCCTTAGACTGTAGGCCGGCGGAAACTACTTGCTGACTGTACCCACGACTGCGGAGCTACGGTTACCTTCAAGAAACGGATTTCTTCCATTTTTTTTTAATTTTTAGTCGACTTCGAAAAAGGAGAAGGTGCTGAATCCGACAGAATTTTGTTTTACAAATAAAAAAAAGGAATACGAGTATAAATAATATCTTAGGACGTCTTAGATCAATCGACCTAGTCCCACGGTAAGTTCAATTGAGGTTTGTAATTTAGGTACCAAGCGATGATATATATGAGAAGTGCTTTTCAAAGGGGCTTATTTCCACTTTGCCAATACAGATTACTTCTTTCTCGTTTAGTTGTATTTATAGTTATTATCTCCCAAGTGGGTGTCGTAAGAGTCGATTAAGGGATTTGAAGTGACACTGACCATTTATTTATTAAAGATTGATAATGGGCAGCATTATTATAGTGGACACACTACTGCAATGGCCAACCCGCTTGCCCAGCGGAATTTACCTCCAAATGGTGCATTCCACGAGAAAGTCTACTTTCTTGGAAACATGACGGCTATGACCTTAGAAAGCACGCGGGCTCCACAAGGTTATCAGCAAACGCCTCATGCCCTGGCAACGACATTGGTCTAAAGGTGCATGCAGATCAAATGAGCATTCGCTGTTCTATCCCCCGCTCTACGAAATCAACCAATCACGTTTTGTGTAACGATCGAATTTCGTAGAGTGGGGGGTTAGAATAGCAAATGTTCGCTTGGTCTGAATGCACCATAAGGCGACCAGCGGCGAGCGAATCCATGACTCCATGAGGAAGCACCATAAGTTTTCCGCTAAGCCGGTCGCCTTACACCGATGTTGTGGCCGTGGCGTAAGGCGACCGGCTTAGCGGAAAACGTATGGTGCTCCCTCTCGTACCCATATCGGCATTCCGCTCCAACTCATGGATTCGCTCGCCGCTGGTCGCCTTAGACCAATGTCGTGGCCAGGACATTAGACCGATGTCGTGGCCGCGGCGTCGCAGGGAGTCCACGGGCGACCCTCGCGCGGGCGGCTTTCTTGCGCAAAGGATTGCTGTCGCAATCCAGCTAAAGTTAAAGCCGCGGTAAAAGTGAGTGAGAAGAAATTTATTGATTTTTTTGTGACATAGTGGCCTTTTTCACCAGAATTACAAGTGTGACAATAACATATCACTATATTACTGACGTCACAGGCATCCATAAACTACGGCTACCGCTTACTTTCGGACGGTCCATGTACCTACTTGTTTGCCACCAACATAAAATTATTAGTAACAACGTTATTATATCGTTAATAAACTACTTTTCATTTTCCGAAACCCGTGACAATTGTCGCAGTTTAGTACAATTTTAATGAAATTTTGACATGAGGTTCGACTCATGTCGGAATTTCGCTAAAATTGTCGTATTTTTTGTGACAATTGTAATTTTGCTCCGCAAAAAAGTTGTTGTTTACAGCTGATTTATTAAAGTTCTTGAACTACATTTTATGTTGATAGCAAACAAACGCACGGCCCTTCCGATGGTAAGCTGTATCTGTAGCCTATAGACGCCCCCGATTGGAGAAATAGTAAATTTACAATTCGTCGGGTGAGAATGCAATTGGGCTATACGCCACTTGCCTTGGTTTAGAGGAGAGCGAAATGAAACAAAAAAAAATATTTCTTGGAATGTCTTATAATTTTGCAATATTTAACTTAACTGACACTTTAGTATATTAATTTACTATTTTTTGTTATATACAATTAAGGTTTGACTTATAATAGTCATGAGATATAAGTAGTTTTACAATTGCCATATCCATTTTGGTAAGAAAATGTTTAACTTGCTATGTATGATATGACACAAAGTTATGGATGTGTCACAAAATGTTAGTGCAATGTCAAGAAAGGTAGACATTAAAAGCAATTGTTTATGCAAATAAAAGTTATTTTGCGACTAGATTTATTTCAAGTCAAGACGATAATTTATCTCGAATATGAAGACATAATTATTCACGTGAATACCTATGGTGCCAACATTGATTTCTAATATTTATGTGAGTCATTTTTTTACTTTCTTGTAAATAGGTACCATCTAATAGGTGGCGTTCTCTATTTTGTGAAATGATAAGCTTTTCAATTAGCTTAGTGCTAATGTAAAAAATATCGATGAGAACAGCTTATAATACGTTTACTAATGAATTATATACATACATATTAACGTTATTATTTCTTATCAACGAATAATATTACAGTTTAAGTACCTAAATACACGCTCTATAAATTAAACGACATGTCATGTAATATGTACGTCTGGAATAGTGACCGAAGCCTCCTGTGGCCAGGACTTAAATGGCATGGCATGTTGCAGGAAAACAGGAGGTCGCTGTATCGATTCCAGGGTCATAGGGGGTTCGGTCACTTTTTCTGTAGTATAATATATATGTGTCATTTCTTACAATTTATGGTTAGGTACTCGTAATTAAAAATATTATGTATTTATACCACCAACTTATTAAGATAAAAGCTTGACGTAGAAGGACACAAATCATTATAAATCAAACCTACCTTCTTTATTGTAATTTATCAAAAGAGAGGGTAGGTAAAAAAAAGTATCAAAAATTCGATACAATCAAATCGATTAATGGATTATGTCACAAAAATGTTGATCGGTTAGTCGCTTGGCACACTGACAAATAGGCTGTTAACCGTAAATTTGTGTCATGTCCGGACATGGCACAATATTGTAATCACTATTTATTGCGGTTTGAGGATATGACACAAAAATGTATGTTTTTAAGAAATATAAAATAAGAATTTTCAAAAATCGATTACTGTTATGAACTACAAAAAAAATATGCTATCAAGAATCATTAAAAACCGATTTTGCTTGAAAATGGATATGGCACAATTGCATTCTTACCCGACGAATTGTACCACTATTGTAAAGGTGGTGAAATTGGGGCCAGATCAACTCACCGAAAAATAGTCCGGTCTTACCGTCTCAAGTTTAAATTTAGTCTACAATTAATTACTACTATAATAGAATGTGCTCTGAATATTTATTCAAGCTTAATAACGCCTGAAATAAGCGGATCCGACCTTCCAAAGATGCCGATGCATTAACAAAACAAACAGAGGGCGTAGAAGTGAGACGCGCCAAGTCATTCACTTTTAACACATTTCGCCGCGCCCTGACGTACATTTAGAGCGATTCGTTTTATAAGTAAGTAATTACTTAATTGTGCAAGTACATGATACAGGTAAATTCACGAAAGCTGGCACGAATGGATCGAGTAAGTGACAATTGTATTTATGTGCCATTCGTGGCAGCTTTTGTGAATTTACCTGTACATTCAGTCCCGGTCAAAGAACCGACAAAATCGCGTATCATTTTTCATAGAAAATACTGTAAACATACTATTTTCAAATAGATTTTTTAAAATGTAGAGTACAGTATAAGTGGATTCCAAATTAATACTAAAAAAATATCTTGGGACATCTGGCACAAATCGACGTAGTCCCACGGTAAGCTCAATTAAGGCTCGTGATGTGGGTACCAAGTGACGATGTATGTAATAGATAGATACTTAAATACATACACAGCCACGACCAAGGAATAAAAATATTTTTCTTAAATATTTGTGGCGGTTTTTTTAAACACACTAAAAAGCTTGCACCAATCTATCTAACGATCATTTTTTTCTATGATTAATTTAGGAAAATTACAATATAATCTGATGTGAAAAAGGGTTCTGACTATCCTGTAAATATTTGAAAACTGTCTTTAAAATCAGCTTGTTTGAGTATTTTCTATGAAAAATTAAACCTAACTCGTTTTTATTGACCGCATGTATTGTATACATATAAACTGTCCACAAAAATAATGCCTGTATGCCATACATGACTATAGGCCTAAATAGAAACTTGGCCTTGTTTTTACACAAACGCCGCAAGGTTTATTATGATGTAAGACTGTGTACACTGTATATAGAACCCGGCGTTAATACTTACCCTTTAGAACAATGGAGGCATGGAGTCGCAATTTGAATACATATTACATACAACTTAAGCAATAGTATCTGTCTCTCACGTAATAATTAGCTGTGTGTTATGGTATGCGTATGTTCTTTTATTGAAATAAATTTATATTATATGTATATTGTATTATTTTATTGTATGTATGTTTACATATCTATGTATGTATGTAAGTTTATAGTCTGCCTTTTGTTATTTTTATGTTCTCAGTTTTGATTTGCCTACTTCTTAAATGTAATTGTGAAAGTTTCCATTACCCAAAGTGTATATAATCCATAATCCACTGTTTTAGTTTTTTTTTTTTATTTTGTCTGTAGTTTTATTTGTTTATTTTCTAGTTAACAATAAAGAGTATTATTATTATTATTACATCATCAGCCTATAATTAGTCCACTGAAAGTTAGTGTAATGAAAGTGACCAATATCTCGCTTGTTTATTTTATTAATTGTGCAAATATGATTGCTATTATGTCTAGATATTAAAATAATACTTATCCAGATAAAGTGTAACACTTACACTTAGATCATAAGTAAATGAACAGACGGTCAAATGGTGATTTTCATTACATCTACATTGATTTAACCATTCCATATATATAAAGTTATATATTAGTATATTATAAAAGTATTTGTGTAAGTATAGGTATAGTATAGGACATATCATTAAGTATCTAGATATTTTATTTTTTCGAATACATAAGCCTGCATCACACCAACTTTTCTTTTTTCCCAATAGTGTACTGTTGAATGCCTTAAGGAATTAAGTCTACCATTTCTACTTTTTTTATGTGCAATAAAGTTTAAATAAATAAATAAAAATAAATTAGTACAATTAAAATAACAAAAGCACTACTCCATGCATCCCATGTCCTTTCGACCTTTTAACCCGACCCTTTGCCAATCATTCACAATACGCGAACGAATAACTTCCGTCCGTGCCTTTCACCGTGCTCCTATAACCAGTTACTACGGAAATACTCAATGCTGTTGCCAACTAAATTATTTTTAACCGACTTCAAACAAGGAGAAGGTTGCGGTCTGCTATGCTATTCTCTTATTCACACATTCGACGCTGCGTTCATCAACAAGCTCGACGACGAGACAGCTTTCACTTCGACGTCGAGCGCAGCGCTGCGAAAAACGGTATTCATTAACGTAGAACAGCTCGTCGTCGAACTGTAGGCGGTAACTCTCGACGCAGTGTAGTTCCAGCTCACGCCGCATTCGTCGCCGAGTGCTAGTGTCGTTTAAAGTGCATTATTGAATACCTACCATTTTTAATTAGGCTCGACGCTGCCGCAGCGCTGGCACAGCGCTGTTAGCAAGGCGGTTTCCTTAGTGAATAACATGCTGGCCAGAGGCCAATAAATAAATATTAAGATCTTGTTAAAGTAATATTTCTGGGAACCCATGAGAAATAAACTGAAAGTTCCAGTATCAAAATATTACCACCTAAACCACCCAATTTTTTTAAATCATAATCCTTTAGTAGTCTACTGCATAGAATCAATACATTTGTATGTATAGTTTAGGTCCTCGTAGTTCTTAAGGTGGGTTTAGTTTAGCGTAGTGTAGTTTTTGTTTTTATTTTTGTTACTTACATTGTTTTAATAGATTCATTACCAATTATTACACGTCATTGCTAAGGATATTAATGCTAGGAGTAATTGTAATTAATATCTCATTTCATAGCCTAGAGCCGTATTCTATCATTACCAATTGATCTCAGTACTCAATTCTCAACACTAATCAATAAACTTAAATTTCAGTGCTCAATAATATCAAAACTCTATCTTAAAGTCGTAGATGATAACATCTATCTTAAAATTCTTTAAAAAAAATTCAAAATTCTTATTCCGTTAATAGGTTGTACAAAAAAATACGAGTATTGGTACGTGTCTCCCTTTAAGTTATTTGCAAAATAACCTTGCCGGGAGGCACCGCTCTTCCATACTTACATAATTATAAATACCTATTAAACTAATGCTTACTTACAACTATTTTATAATAAAAATATGTGACTGATTTTAATGTGTGTGTGTGTTGTGTGTGTGTGTGTGCGAGTGTGTGTGCGAGCGATGTGTGTGTGCGAGCGATGTGTGTGTGTGCGTAACTGTGTGGTTAGGTTATAATTTCCAGTAATTCCTCCACCTCTTCGTAATTTTTACTTTCCAACCACCTTGTAATTTTATTTTTTACCTCGAATTGTGTAGGGTATATATATTTAGTTTTTTATTCAATGCGTTATATAAATGCGACGATCGTTTATTAAATTGTTTACTGGCAAAGACTGTATTAGTTTTTGTCTCTCCTACGTTTTATCAATACATTGCAGTCAAAAACAATAATAACAATGTCACGTTTTCCTTTCATTAAATAATAAATTGTCTTTATTTTACTTGTTCAAATATCTACTTGTTTTGCGTCCACAGTTTTAGCTTGTTTCACATTAAAGAATCTCTGTTACTATTCGGTTCACAACGTAGCGTCCTACCCTAGACTAGACGATCACTGGCCAATTATCACTAAGTTACCAATGTAATATTTAAGGTTCAATGACAAAATATGTCGAAAATGCATTCATAATTTTGAATATTTGAATTTGAACATAAACAAAAATACGTGAAACCAGACATGTATATGAAAATCCAGTATTAACCTGAATACAACAAATTTACAACAAAGGTAAGTTGTTGATATTACCATAAATTTATTTATTATTTTGTGAAATTATAAAATAATATAATAAATAAAATAAAAATGTTCATCGAATTTATCGCAATACAATGTCGTGGAAGCTGAGATACGACTTAACAACAAAATAACGTTTCCGTTTGTCATTAATGTCATAATCAACAAACATTAATATTTCATAAGAAAATATTATTGTTTGCTCAGTTTACCAATATTCGTTGAGACGATAAAACAAACAGTATTTATTTCAGGATTCTGAAAATACATAATCATAAAATGTATGTATTTACACATCAAAGTGTCATCAGGATGCAATTGTAATAAATTTAATTATGGATGAATAACAAATCTATTATTACAAATGGTAAGCTGCATTTGCATGATTATTATAGGTAATAACCAGAGGTCGGACAAATGTGCGTCATTGTTCGCAATAATATGGACATGACTCCACAGTTGATTGAATAATTAATCATTTAATTTTTTTATATACCTACATTAAAATTAAATGAATAAATAAAAGAATAATTTCTTGAAATTTGATTTAGATGCTTTAAGGTGACTATTTAAGGTTTTCATAGTTACCGGTGTCAAATACGTAATAAAAAAACAGATTAAATGATAAATTATTCAATCAACTTTGGAGTCATGTCCATATTATTGCGAACAATGA
>JALPQI010020370.1:0-16759 GCA_025490895.1 Thaumatotibia leucotreta
TACGAGGCTTCAAACATGCATTTATTTTCTTAACTTAATGAAGGGCACATTTTGAAATGTCGTATCTCTAAATCTATATAATTTAGGGTAATGCAAGGTAGCTCAAATCCTTTCTAATTTAATATTCTTTCTAAGTTTTCTAGCAATCAGTATCAAAAAGATAATAGTTTTTTAATTAAACGTCAAAAAGTAAAAGAAGTCCAATATTTTTTCAGTTTTTTTCGTCCTATGCCGAAATTCCTATTTTGTTTTTCTTGTAATAAGCATTTTTGTACGTCCTTATAGGGCCTATATAATATACTAAAATTGCAGCTTTGCAACACGACTTGCGATTTGTATGAGAAACTTACATAGCGGGCCTACTGCCTTTTGAATTACGCGTTTTTAGTTTCAATTACAAAGTTTACTGACCTGATTTTACCCTTAAATGAAAGAATATTAATTGCGCTACAGGGTAATTATTTCATGTTTTTCGTAGCATAATTAGGTAAGGCGATATTAAACCAAAAACGTTAGTAAAACTCAACATTTTATCTAGTTTACAAAACAGGGTACTATTTGAAGTCTCGAATCTCTGAAACAATAAGACCTATGGTAATGCATGTTATCTCATCTTGTTACAAATTCATTCATCTTTAAACGTTACCTGATACATATTGTCAAAAAACGTAAGGCTTTTTTTATAAAAATCAGAAACTAAAAATAGACAGTTAATTTCACAGTTTTTCACGTATAACGCAGCTAGCACAACTTTTTTTTGCTTGCAAAATGTGGTTTTATATTGCCCTATGGTGTCTAAATAACATACCAAAAATGCAGCTTTACTACATGTTTTGCGAGTTTAATATACGATTTGACCGTACTATGAACCAAGCCGATTCCAGGAAATTTTATATAACATTAAATACTCTAAATATGCTCAGGAATTCAGCATTAAAATCGTTCGGAATGCTCACGAGCACCGTGTATATATTATTTAAGCAATGTTATTGAATTATAATTTGATAAAGTAACTCCACTCTTTCGTTTCATTTTATTAAAATCGTAGGCAAATTTACTTAGTCGGATCGTTATCTCTAAGCTTTTAAAATGATGGAATCATTATTATGTTACATTTTAATACAGAATATAATATGACCGGCTTTTAACACATTTTAAAATAGTACATCACGATGTACTAATTTATTTAATCTTTATTGCACACACTTTATCGCTTCATTTTTATTGTGTCGTGACACAAGTGCGAAAAACATGAAATTTGAAACGAGTGGCGATGTTTTAAAACACGACCGATAGGGAGTGTTTTAAATCGACACGAGTTACCTACGAATTTCGTTTTTGCACGTGTCTTGTACGGCGTTTTTTACTGCAAATGGCTCTCCGAAGTTTTGGACCTGACGTAAAATGACACACTTCTCGCACTAGAGCCAAAAAACGGCACCATCTGTACTAAAAAAATATAGCCTTGCCGAGATATTGGTTTCAAAACAAATTTCATAAAAACAGCAATTTTCAATTTACACTTGATTGGAAAAATCATCAAAGTAAAGCAATATCCGAAACGCCGGAAGTCCGGAACGAGAACCAGCAAAAACTTTCTGGAAAAACAGTTCAAAGTTCGGAAAACTTGTTCTCAAAAACGTTTTATGCTCTTTGATTCCTCCCACGCAATTTTGCATTAAGTTTTTTAAATACAGTCGCCAACATAGATAAATAATAATAAATAAATAAATATCTAATCATATCTTTTTTACATTTATCACCTTCCGTGAAATATCACAAACCATTCGTTTATGGAGTAAATAAAATAAAATTGTTTATTTCGGAAAATAAGTTTGGTAAAAGAAGTTTTCTCTGACCTCCACACTAGGCATAGCATGTCCCGTGGAGGAAAGTGTTACGTATGTAATAGATACTTAAATACACGACAGCCACGGCCAAGGAACAAGTATTTGTCATAAATAAATACACAAACAATGTACAGCGGTGGATGCCTATCGGCAAATGATGATGATGACTTTAAGTTATTATAAAACGCCATAAAACGCAAAAACGGATAAAATGTTACAGAAAAGTTAAAAATAAAATGGATTCATTATAAGTTAGCTATTGTTTTAAAAGTTTAACGGCAGAAAGATAGGTACAGTCAGGGGCATAAATATATATACGATTTTAAACTTTATGCTCTAGACATAAGTAAAAAAATGTACAGATATTTTTGCCCTTGACTGTACTTCAAGTTTTGTTGCTTCATTTAACTTTGACGTCGTAATCAATATGATGATGGAAATGACATTATAATGAACCTTTCTATCGTAACCCAAAGAGTAAACGTTCATACAATGACTTGCAAAACAAATGTGTTACTGTGTTTTTGTGTGTTCTTGTGTTGTTGTGTTAATGTGTTTATTTATTTTCCTTGAAATACGAGTAATAATTAATAATTGGCCGTGTAATGACGTCGGTCGCGGCGGTTGAATAGATTTGTCACCACCACAACTCGTTTCGTGGGTGTCGTAAGAATCAACTAAGGGATTGAAGTGTCACCGACCATTAATTTTACCTATTGAAGATTGATCATAGGCAGCAGCGTCATCATAGTGAACACACTACTACGATCGCCAACCCGCTTGCCCAGCGTGGTGATTACAGGGTGCTTAGACAAGACAAGTTGCCAATCGCTAACGCTTAATCGTCAATCGTAACCGAAAGTCAGCTAACTGTCTTTGTCCCACTAATATGAAAGAGTAACAGAGAGGAAAAACTACGATACGCTACCAAGCGCTAGCGATTGGCACCTTGGCTAAGCATCCAGGCTTTACCTCGAAATGCGTATGATGCAAAACAAGGTATTTCACTTGTAACACGAAATAAACTGGCTCACCGAAATATCAGATATAACTCTAATTTAAATTAGATTGTGAGAAATCACTAACTACAAGACATTAGTATAAACTAGCGACCCGCCCCGGCTGCGCACGGGTACTGTACCTACATAATAACTTCCTCTTGAATTACTCTACCTATTAAAAAAATCTCATCAAAATCCGTTGCGTAGTTTAAACATTTAAGCGTACAAAGGGACATAGGGACAGAAAAAGTTACTTTATTTTATACTATGTAGTGAGTGATAGTGATATTAGTATTAGTATTAGTTTAGACATCAATCAGTGACGTCTGATAACAGAAGTACTAAGAATATTTGTGCAGGGCCTTCATTTATAACTACATAAAAATAACGTATACATAGATTAGAAGCGTCACTTGTATCGATACTATCAGACGTATATTTATTATGTTATTTAAAACAGCTCAAAGTGGCTCGTCGAGTTACATAAGCACAACTTCACAAACATTCTTTATTCCGGTATTTAATTTCGTCTGCGGTAGATAATTGTAAATGGGAACGAGTTCGAGATTTCATTACTCCGGACGTGAGGCGGAAATGTGAAAAGTCAGTGCCGTAATTTAATTTCTTTCGTACGCAGTTTGCGTGGTTGCTCAAGATAGAAAACGTATGTATATACTGTATACATACTTTTTCTGTCTACATAAATTAGACGTTTATTACATACAGATGTAGTGCAAAATCCTTTCTCTTCGTCTTTTCACGGAAACATCCGAATTCATATTGCTGTTACAATGAACTTCAGTATATAGTAATCGAATTAATCTCTCTGTCTCAATTAGCTTCAGTGCAATGTATATTGAAGTTCATTGTGACAGCAATATGAATTCGGATGTTTCCGTGAAAAGCCGAAGAGAAAGGATTTTGTACTACATCTGTACAAGGGTCAATGATATGTAAACTAAGCTACTTTTTCTTAGGTCTACTTAAATTTTATAAATTCTATAAGGCATTCCAAATCTTATGTTATCAATCATATATCGTTTTATAAATCTTTACGACAACCTGCAGTAACTTTGACAATTGATATTTTTTATGAAGAAGTTCAGATCATTGCTTAGACATAGCCTAATAGTAATAATTCAAATTCCTATTGTTAGAAATAAAGGCAGTTGACATGTCTTGTCTGGTTATAATGATTTTGTATTATCCACAAGATAATCGTCGAAAATAACAATTTAGAAGTCTTTGCCTTCTTTTATAGAAGTCATTTTCAATCTTAATAACCGCTTAGAACATAATTATTTAGATAATAAGTTTTGAGGATATATTTTGCTCATGGAATAGGAAAAAACACCAACTATATTTCATTTTCAGAACCACGAGACGTTGTACAAACTAAAATGTGTCTGTCTTAGCTCACTGAACTTTAATAATACTATCTCTTTGACGAACATTTGCTCCTGAAAAATATGATCTTGTTAAATAAAACTTCGCGTTATATTTCTGAGACGCCCTTTGGGATTATTTCGATATTAGATTACAACTCAACGCAGATAAGGTTGGTATCTACTCTTATTCTTAACATTATCGCATTGGACTTATCTGAAAAACACAAATCCACATAAACATAATTTTGATAACCAAACGTTTAGATTGAATATCTCACGAAAAACTTTAATCCGGATTTTCGAAATAAGAATTTTATTGTTTTTCTAACGCGGTTGTCATTTCAAGCTTACGCTATTTATACATAGAGTGATTCAAAAAGAAGGTTTTATTTTTAAATCACTCTATGTGTTAATCATCAAAATCCATTGCGTAGTGATGAAAGGCTTACTAATACTAGAAACTGGCAAACAGCTTTAAATGAAATAAAATTGCAAGTATTGCAACAAGTAAAATATAATAATCATTTTGCGTGAGAAAAAAACAGAACATTTCAATCACAGTTATTATTTCCTGGGAATCGAAAAGTCAACAATAAACTACTACTTATAAAGTCGTATTTTGATGACGAATCTTTCCTTCGCGCGATCGACGCCCCAACGCTATCCGTCACACGACGCTAACGCAATAAACGAATCGATTTCTTCGGAGCCAACTAACTAACTCCAAACACGCAACTTGTCTCAGCTATTGGAAATGTTTTTGTTCGAAAGCCACGAATATATGGCTTTTCGAACTTCAGTCGTGCTTCATGACTTTGAGGTGTAATTACGAATTACGTGTTGCCGTTTGGTTTTAGCAATGTGGCGTTTGGCAATTTGAAATTAGTCACAGGTACGAGTAAATTTGCTTGTAAAGTAAATTTATTTAATGAAGGTAAATGAATTTAAAATAATTGACGGTCCAAAATGGTCCTTATAAAAGTGTGTTTATTTGATTACGAACGAGAAATAATAAATTCGAAAATTGCCATAGTAACAAAAAGTGTCTATATTACTCGTATGAAATCCGTAACGACTTTCATATTATCACTATTATCAGATTATCACTGTGACCTGTTATGGAATGTTACTATCAATATCGGCCGTAATTTTTCAAAGTTGTTTACTTTTTTGTAACATAGATTTTTTTGTTTGTTTTCTACTCAGAATCGTGAGTTCTTTCGATAATAATTGGAAAAAAATGTTGTTCCAAGATTTACATGAATTTTTGAACTTTCCACTCCGTTACCACCATACAAAATGTATGAAGAAATGGTAATGCGAAATGAAAAAAAAAACCAGGGACAAACATTTTCTCATGTCAGGATCGAAAGAGCTCGCGAATCTGAGTGGAAATCAAATAAAAAGTTCCATATCCAAAAAAAAGTGCGTGTGGTCTGCCACATTATTACTTACTAGGGCTAGGAATGAAAAACGAAAATTATATTTGACTATGACCATGCTTATATGCAATCTTAATAACTATAGTATTGTCCCACACGGATCACTTCGCTCCCATTTAATAGCAGTATTTGTCCAGTTAAGTAGCATATCCTCGTTTTGTACTTATTTCAACCTGCACTTGCAAGTATTTAGTCCATTTTATTCCACCTCTAGAAACTAAACTAAATGCCAGAACTAATGAATATCAACCGTATAGCAAACCCACTACGTTCAAACTTCAGTGGATAAGTATTTTCTCGTTTTTCGTTACGTGGCAGGGTTGGCAAATAAAAGACTTGGTCGTTGCGGCGAAAAACGAAATTCGAAACTTTCCTGAACATGGCTTTCCAGTTTTTTTATTTGTCATGTATACAGAATGACACTGTGTAAAGTATAAAATGTTATGGAGTAGGCAACTGATGCGTTAAGGATGATTATGAATTCTATCTACTCGGTAAGTACCTAGGTATACTCGTATATCTCGGAGCTTGTTATGCTATGAATTGAAAACTAAATATTGCGTCACTTTTTATTAAAAAAATTGTATTTAAATATCACAAGCACTTTTGCATTAAATATTCAAGTAAATCGTAGAAATATCCTATATCTGTTAACTGAAGAGCCCAGTAACTTAGACGATAAAAATACATTTTAAAAATGAACTCTGCTTTTTCGTGATATTTTAAAAGCGGCTATAAATTCAGATATGTCACGTGAAAGAGCCCCTGCGGCATCATCAATGAATTAATATTCCAAATTTGAATATTAGATTGAATATTGACATTATTTAACACCGCAAAAATTGAGTAAGTTGGCTCCTCATTCCTCGCTCCATATTTCAGGGCTTATTTTCAATCATATTGTGTCTTATTGTATCTTTATTATAATAACATTTTTTTTATATGCTACTAAATGCTATTTCAATTAATCATTTATCGTATTGCCTAGATTAGGTTGTTTTATAATTTGTAATCAATGATTTTTAATTTTTTTTTATGTAATATTGACACAATATGATTGACAGCAGTTAAATGAAATTTGTTTTAGTAATCGTATTCTTTTGTAAATTGTTGTTTTAATTATAATTATTGTAGGTTAAGTTTTTATTTTTTTCATTTACAATAATTATTGTGAATGAATAAATATATGATAATGATGATGATAAAAAAAATCAGTCAAGTGTTATTTTTTCTGTTTTCATAAGAGAAATAATCTCTTTTGACGAAGTGGAAATAATTGACATAAGGCCTTTGTAAAATTGTATTAAGTCGTTTTTGATATTGATTCTGTTAATAATGATTGATCTTTTTATAATTTCGATATTGGATTAACCTAAAAAGTCTCGTATAATATTTTAAATAAAAATTAAATATTATGTTGTCGTAGCTTTTGAATATTCTAAATGATTATTAGGGCAATAACTTTGAATCACAACGCATCAGTAATTGAGATATAGCGAGGAATTGCCGCCAGCATCCACGGTACAATGCCACAAGGTCCAATCTTAGTTAGATATTGGTAGGTTATTTAAATGTAATTTATAAAAGGTGCCCACGAGGAAAGGGAAAAATTCTAACAGCATATTCCTGAGACTAAAAGAAGCAAAAAATGTTAAATTCGTTTTGGTCAAATTCTGCAAAAAAAAAATTTTTTTGTTTTTTTTTATGTTTTGTATGCCTTATTACACAAAAAAAGGATTTTATTAATCAAACTATCGCAAAAAATGTACTTTAAAGTTTTTTTTTACATTTGTTAGGTAATTAAAGATATTTTTGTTCATTTGATGTCTATCAATTAGGTGTGACAAGACTACTAGGTGACAAAATCGTTTCCTAAAATGCGTTTATCATAGCGTAACGGTCTAAAACGGTTTTAGTAAAAAATACAATTTTCTCTTAAAATAAACTGAATCCAGAAAACTTCATATGACATGAACATATTGTGAAAACACAAATCAAATTATTTATTAACTAAATATTTTGATTTGTACTTTTAATTTTTCTCCAGTAATCCCCACCTCGGACATAGGTGATCTTGGTCGTTTTTCTTTGGTATATGACATCTAATATTTATAATTCATATGACATTTAAACTTCAAATTTGGTCAGAAAACCACTGTTGAATTTTTTCCCTTTCCTCATGGGCACAGTGTATCTATGTACTTATACTCGTATAAATTATACAGCTTTGAAAATAAAGACAATTTTACAAAATCGTTTTTAGGTACACCTTTGGGCTGACAACATGAATGTTAAAATAACTTGGTTCTAATCCGAATTAAGTCGACACAATTTTTTTAGTGTTCCGTGTAGTGCGCAAGGGGTAAATATGGATCCCTGTGAATAAGGTTTTAGTTTACATCCGTCTGCCTGTCACCAGGCTGTATTACACTGAATCGTTAGACAGTTGAATTTTTCACAAATTATTTATTCTAAGGGTCTCCCTGTGAGATCGTTTTAGAAATTAGGCTATTCGCAGCAGAACCAAAGTAACTGATATAGCTCTCCGAATCGCTAAACTGAAGTGGCAGTGGACGGGGCACATTGCGAGTAGAACCGATGGCCGCTGGGGCGGACAGGTTTTCGAGCGACGGCCACGAAAGGCGCAGCGTGGGTAGGCCCCCCACAAGCTGGACTGATGACCTGGTGAAGGTCGCAGGAGTCCGCTGGATGCGGGCGACGCAGGACCGGTCATTGTTACAATCTCCGGGGGAGGCCTATGTTAAGCAGTGGACACCTTTCGGCTGATATGATGATGATATATGGAAGAGTGGCTGACACATGTAAACGAAATTTTAGGTTCGGTTTTGAGAGGCAATGTAGTATGGCGTATCTAAATCTTCCATGTTTTATTTGTTCGTAGGCGGCGATATATAAGGCATAGGTACCTACGTATACGAATACACGGAATTTAATAAAAACTATCTCTTATTCCGGAAACCGCGGATCTCTTGCCTCTAGGGAGAATACACGAATATATTGTCACAGAGAGTTGGTACAACTTAATGTGCGAAGAAATTGTTGCTCCGGAAAATTCTCGCTCCCTTGGGAGCAGCGAAATACGAAACTATGTTGTTGGCTAATTTAATTTTTTCAGGCTTCTGAGGGCTGATTCGAACGTTGAATCTATTTTTAACTTGTTCTCATTATCATCATCATCGTCATAGTATCAGCTGACGTCCACTGCTGAACGTAGGCCTCCCCCAAAGATCGCCACAATGACCGGTCCTGTGCCACCCGCATCCATCGGACTCCTGCGACCTTCACCAGGTCATCATGTTTTGTTTGTAGCTTGTTTTATTATAAAGAAAATATTTACATAATAAAGTCAACATCATCATCATCATCATGTCAGCCAAAAGACGTCCACTGCTGAACATAGGCATCCCCCAAAGATTGCGACAATGACCGGTCCTGTGCCACCTGTATCCAGCGGACTCCTGCGACCTTCACCAGCTCATCAGTCCACTTTGTGGGGGGTCTACCCACGCTGCACCTTCCGGTACGTGGTCGCCACTTGAGAACCAATTTAACATGGTAGGTTTTATTAATACCGTGAGGCGTGAACGTGGTCTCAGTGCTTGATAATGGAGACCTAGGCACTCCGAAACATGTCGCGCGTAGTGACAAAACACACGCGAGTTAGAGATTATGGGACTAACCTCCTAATGCATCTAAATGCTTAGTTAATAGGAGCCTATGCCCAAAAGTGGACTGAAGCTGATGATTTAATACTTCGGATTTAATAAGTAACGGCCCGGCCACGACATTGGTCTAAGGCGACCAGCGGCGAGCGAATCCATGAGTTGGAGCGGGATGCCGATATGGGTACGAGAGGGAGCACCATACGTTTTCCGCTAACCCGGTCGCCTTAGATCGATGTCGTGGCCGCGGCGTAAGCTCGACGCTATTATCTAACAAATGTAAATCAAAATACGAGTATCTGGATGCATAGTAACCTTTAACTTTTCGTCATCGTTACACTGCCTGTTAAACTGTTTAGGAAATGGGTCAAAATTTTTTTCATTGTCTTGTTTCATACCACTCTGTCACGGTATTAGTTGTTGTTTCGACTCAGTACATTAAAAAAATCCGATGCACTGGTATTTCTTTTTGACGCTAGATTTTAATCCACACATCAGAAATTGGAAATTAAACATCATCTCATACAAAAATCACCACTGCGTCACGTTTTTTAGGGACACAAAATAAGACAACGAAAAGAATTTTGACCCAAGTACCCTAAAGGTAAGAGTTTTTAAATTCTTAAATAGGTTCTTGTGACATTATGTCGAAGCTGCTAATTGCATTTTCCTGGTCATGAGACTACGTCAATCAGACGCTTCGCAATTTCGTCAAACAATTTTCTCGCTCTACATGGAGTTCCATAAACCTAACACGTCGAGGTACAAAACCAAAACCCTTATATTTATTACAATTGTATTTCAAATAGTATTTAGTGTCTTCGGCTGTCAGTATTAGTATTTAGGGGTAGGGGTAGGTATTTAGGGTTGTTAGTATTTAAGAGCCGTGTGGTGACGGCAGTAAGAATGCATTTATCACCACCCCAACTTTACTCCTCCTGCGGGTGTCTTAAGTCGACTACGGGATTGAAGTGTCACTGACCATTATTTGATAAAAGATTGATGATGGGCAGCAGCGTCATCATAGTGGACACATAACTGCGATCGCCAATTCGCTTGCCCAGCGTGGTGATTACGGGCATTTAGCTTCTAATGCGTCTATACGTATTTTTAATAGGAGAGGCCTACGTCCAGCAGTGGGCTATTACAGGCTGATGATGTATGTTGTCAGTATTGGTGTATCATGTAAACGACAATGCAAATATCTGAAGTTAATATTCTCAACAAATCAAAAGAAGTGGTTTTAATTTCGAATCTGCTACTGAATAATTGAATTAAAAGTAGTTCAACTACAGAACAGAAACATTGTAAGTGAGTGGAAAAATAACAGAACAGCTTTTAATTTAATATTTTATATTAAATTTGTACATATTATTTTAAAATTGTCAAAGGATCCTTAATGATCCATTTTAAAATACCTTCCTTACTTCCTTCCAGTAATGGTTTTAGTAGGTAAACATAAAATAAATAAATTACAGCTATAAAAAAAACGTAAAATTGTATGCTCAAGATTCCTTTTTACTATGCAATGAAACATTATTGCCATTTATGTTAGTATTTTCCTTTCATAATTAACATTCCTAAAAGTTTCGTTAAAGTGTCACTCCCATAATCCAATCACTGTTTAGATACAGCTTTTCTTGGTCTGTTACCTTATAATTATAAATCACGGATCATAATTTAGAAGTATATTAGTTCAGGATTTATTTCAGAAACCTCATTTTATTTTCACTGTATTGTAACACATGATATATTACAATATTGAATTGTTTCCCGATTCCCAAGTGTCACAAACTTGATTACATTCATGCCAATGCGCTGAAAACGACAGTGACAGTTTGGAGTTCCAAACAGGATATACTCCCTCAGGGGAGAAAACATCTTTATTTTTTCTGCCTGGTAATGGTATTACTATATTTAATACCAGATGTTTCTTAGTACGAGGGAAATCAATTTAACAGTAGATCGTACTCATCGAAGTGAATAATGTTTGTTCAGCAATTTTTAAAAATAGATCATTAGTGTTGTTTTTTATACAAATTGAATCGGATTTTCACTAAAAACGTTTTAAAAATGTTGGTTAGTTTGAGAGGAGTACTGCCTGCAGTTAAATTTATTAATCTTATACAATAAAATAAACAACAACAAAATATAGTCAAATATTATTCTTAATTCAATATAAATAACAATCGATATTATACAAACAAATTATCGAAAGACTTTATATATTTTCAGATGGTCTATCAATTTTCGGCTCTATGCCGCGACTGCCGCATATAACAATCGTACAATTTTGTATCATATTTTTGCCCGACTGTACTAACTAATATAAAAGTAGAAAACTGAATATTTCAATGGAGTAGAACCACAATCTAACTAACTATATAGTGCACAGATAAGAAAAATACATTCCCATCTAATGTAGAAACCATTACGGTAACAGATACCGTTAAAGTCCGGTATCGACGCTTCTTCCAGTACCCTTACCATTTGTTTGAATAAATAAATAATACGGGAAATTCGAATAAATCGACCTACTCGTTGCCCCAAGATAAGTCCATTTAGAATTCGTGTTTAAAATATAACGTACAACAGATACCTACATAGAAACTATCCATGATTAGGACCGAATCTGTGACCCTTTGAAAAAGGGTATCTACAAATCTCTGAGGCTTACAAACTATATAAAAATCGTAACAGGAGAATATTTTTGTCCCATTTGCATATATTTTTCGAACTATACATTCCGTTACAGTTATACAAAATGTATTTAAATATTTATCGAACGGGTTACTTACGTAATTTAAAGTCGATAATTGCTCGACATGTTTCGATCCGTTTAGAGGATCCTCATCATCCTTTGCCGCCCCTGCCAGCGTTGCCTGCGGCCAGCACCCGCTCTAGCAGAACGCAAGCCTACAGTACACCTCGGGCTTGGTCGCAGGTACTCCATGATGAGGATTCTCTAAATGGATCGAAACATGTCGAGCAATTAGCGTTAACCCGTTTGGTAAATATTTAAATATGTTTGAGTCTCACGTTAGTTTCATACAAAAGGTATAAAAATGGTAACGAAATGAAAAAAAACTTTAGGAAAACATTTTTCTCCTATCAGGATCGAAAGAGCTTGTTATTCTGAATGGAAATCATATTAAAAGTTCCAAATAAAAAAAAGTGCATATACAACTTTAATTGATTTAAAAAAATGGCGTACGTATACAAACAATTGGTAAGGTCTTCCTTCAATAATCGTTAAACCACCGATCGAACTGGTAAAAACAACCAACGGTGCTATACGTATGTAGGTTAATGACCTATTTTAATCGCAGTAGTGTACTGATGAGTATCGTCACCTAAAAGGCTTTACCAAAACCAAACAATAGGTGACATTTTTGTTGGTGATCGATTTTTTAATAACAAAGAGAATGTGTAGGTCGATAATGAGACCAAACGTGGAATAAAGACATTATCTGTTTTATGCCTTTATTCATTTAGTTGCTAGGTACCGTTTAAATATAACGTAGATTATAGGACAGGATAATAAAATACATTGATTTCAACTAACGGGACTTAACGACGTAACCACTTACATTTATTATTTTTTCTGACGTTTCGGGCGCGACGTTATGCCTCGCTTATTACAAGAAAACTCATCCTACTCAAAGATACGAGAAGATACTGATAAGATATATACTGGTAAGAACCTATTATGAATTAAAAATATTATCACATTAAATACAATAATTATTTTACGATAGCTAAAAAAGAATAAATAATTAAATTTTCATCACACTTGCTGTCTAAGCGCGCCATTGCTTGCGTGCATAGCGCGAGTAGTAGAGTTTCAAAGAAAAGTGAAATTCCCTAGGGAGTAATAGAAATGTCAGTACGTCATTAAATAATATTTTGTCAAAAAACTTATTTTTTTGTCGACAAGTGTGATGAAAAACATTGTATGCATCACGGTCAGCCTACGGCGTCGGGCTTCTAACACTCTCGTTAGTAATTCCGTACTTACCTCCCTTAATGCACAATGTACCATTAAACATTTAAATGGTGGCAGCATGTGGTCGTCTTTGCTTCACATAAAAATTAAAAATAAAGTACAATATAAAAATATGAGAAAAATGATGATGAATAATGATGAGAATTTTGAAAGAAATAGGAGTTAATTATAGAGACAAAAAAATCATACTAGAACTGTACAAAGAATAAGAATAAGAATAAGAATAAGAATATTTATTTGCTTTAAACATTACCAGGTACAGGTGTTCATAAAAATAGTGGTAGGTTTCTATGTTTAACCATAGCAGGTATGCAAATGTATACATGAACTTATGATTAGGTACACTAACTAATGGTATGTACAATATTAGTAATTTACAAGATTTTTCCCAATTACAATGATTATTTTAGATGAATGATTAGATATTACAAATTTATTAAATTTTATTTAATTACAAAATAATTCACATTAATTACTACAATATATTATTTCATGTCAAGGTATTCATTTATGGTATAAAAATTATTAATATTGAGCCATTGATGCAATTTAATTTTAAATAGTTGATTATTCATATTCTTCATCTCAGCAGGCAATTTATTATAAATGTTTAAGGCCATAATTAAGCAACTTTTTTTATGCTTTGCTAGTCTTGGATGTACGTCAGAGAGTAATCTGTCCGGGTTTCGGCAGGTGCGCGGATGACTGTCACAGGCTTGCTTAAACATAGCTTTGTTTTGGTGAACAAAAATGCACATTTCGTAAATGTATAAGGAAGGAAGTGGCAGTAAACCAAGGTTTTTAAATTGAGGCCTACATGACTCTTCTCGCCGCATTCCGAGCAGAGCTCGAATGCATTTTTTTTGTGCAATAAACGCTCTATCTCTGTCAGTACTATTCCCCCATATTATCAGACCATAGCGGAGTACTGACTCTACATATGCATGATAGCATGCAATTGCCGTATTAATATCTGCGACTGTTCGGAGTCGCTTTAGAGCATAGACATATTTATTAATCCGCTTTGCAACACTGTCTATTTGCAGCTTCCAGTCAAGATTCTCATCTATTAATATACCTAGGAATTTGGTTTCAGTAACTTGTTGTATACTAGGGATATTCAAATCAATATTAAATTTAGGATTTAGTGACTTATTAAACTGAATAAATTTAGATTTCTCTAGGTTGATTATTAAATTATTAACATAGAGCCAATCTTGCACTATACTAATCGTATTATTTATGTCTTGTTCATGATCTCTAACAGTGCGTATGCTTCTGTTCGTTGTTACAATGATAGAAATGTCGTCTGCGAATAATATACATCTGTGATTAGTTATATCCGTGATATCATTGATGTAGAGCAGAAATAGAATAGGGCCCAGGACACTACCCTGGGGGACTCCGAATTTATTGTGTCTAAATCCTGATGAGAAACTAGCCATTTCGTTACTGTCATTGATTCTGGCGCCTATTCCATGTATCCCTACTGCCATATCCCCCCTAGTGGGGACATGTGGAATAAGTTTCCATTTATTTCTACCGGTAGGGATACATGGAATTGAGTCGTCCATCTATCCCTCCTATTTATTAATGGTAGGGCCAGATGGAATATACTCCAATCATCCCAACTGCTTTCTCCCCTGGTAGGGATAAGTGTAAGTCTTTCCGTTTATCTATACTTTTTGATCCCTTGGGGGGTATAGGTGGATTTTATTATATATATCCCTATTAATTTCCCCCCTAGTAGCGATACATGGATTATTTTCCATTTGGCTCTACTCACATGCTGTTTGGTGGGGATGTATGGAACTTCTTCCACTAAACCCTACTTCCTTTCTATTTGTGGGGATGTATGGAACTTCTTCCACTAAACCCTACTTCCTTTCTGTTTGGTGGGGATGTATGGAAATTCTTCCACTAAACCCTACTTCTTTTCTGTTTGGTGGGGATGTATGGAACTTCTTCCACTAAGCCCTACTTCTTTTCTGTTTGGTGGGGATGCATGGAACTTCTTCCACTAAGCCCTACTTGTTTTCTGTTTGGTGGGGATGTATGGAACTTCTTCCACCAAACCCTACTTCCTTTCTGTTTGGTGGGGATGTATGGAAATTCTTCCACTAAACCCTACTTCTTTTCTGTTTGGTGGGGATGTATGGAACTTCTTCCACTAAGCCCTACTTCTTTTCTGTTTGGTGGGGATGTATGGAAATTCTTCCAGTAAACCCTACTTCTTTTCTGTTTGGTGGGGATGTATGGAACTTCTTCCACTAAGCCCTACTTGTTTTCTGTTTGGTGGGGATGTATGGAACTTCTTCCACTAAACGCTACTTCTTTTCTGTTTGGTGGGGATGTATGGAACTTCTTCCACTAAGCCCTACTTGTTTTCTGTTCAGTGGGGATGTATGGAACTTCTTCCACTAAACGCTACTTCTTTTCTGTTTGGTGGGGATGTATGGAACTACTTCCACTAAACGCTACTTCCTTGCTGTTTGGTGGGTAAATATTTAATGGTTATTATGGAACATCTTCCAAGAGCATTAACTATAAAATAGAAGAGATTGGCGGATTGGTACTCTGCAACCCTTACCAGGATTAAAACAAGCTTTCGCTTAGCCAGAAGATATTTGTATACTAAAAAAATAAAAGTAATATGAACAAGTGCTCGTTACACCAAAATGTACGCGCAAATGAAAACAAAATAAAATCAAACCATTTTATTGTATTAAACCACGGTAATTGATAACCATCATAAAGCAGTGCGTTTCCGCGACTCCTTTGTATTATGATTATTTCTTTCGGCACCTTAGGACATTAATGCAAAAAAAAATTGTAACTGACAATTTCATAAGGCAGTTGAAGATGAAGTATTGTAAATATTTGAAAGAAGCATTTGCGTTGCCTGCCAGTGCCTGAAGATAAAAATAAAAATATTGAATGAAATGTAATAAAAAAAACATAGCAAAAAAACACTGATCAGGTAGTTTTAGCTATTGTAAAGACTTCAGTTTTGTACAAATGTTATAGCGTTACTGTTTTAACTTTAGATATTAAAGCTAGCAACGGACTTAGCGTTGAAAACGATATGTTCTAGAAAACTTTTCGTTTTAAATAACGGAGGTGTTTTTAGACGGAAAGGTACTTGAAAGTCAGTTCTGAGAGCCTAGTTGCATACCAACAAATGGATTCAATTACCTTAAATGAGCATATTAAAAACCAACACGTTATCAATGGTGAAAATTCATTGAAACAAAGATCGAAAAAATAGCCAAAAGGCGATATCATACAAGCGTTTTATAGAACTAAGCGAATTAAATGATGCGGAGTGAGAGCATGTGACTGTTTTTGATTACCTGTGCCAAGAAAACTTTCCAATTATCACTTAATAT
>JALPQI010020371.1:0-23149 GCA_025490895.1 Thaumatotibia leucotreta
TTCGGCGCAGTAATACTATGTGAAGGGAACTGTCACATATTATGTGAATTTTTTATGGGTCTTAAATCAATTATTTAATCCTACACAAATCTTAGACTCTTTGGCATAGTTTTATGAAGCGAAATCAGTGCCAAAAAGTATCAAGGATATTATGCATAAGTCAAGGATACCTTAAGGAACATGGGAATAATGGCCAGATATATTGACGACAGTCCCATAATTTAGAAAACTGCATACAAAAAAAGAAAAAAATGTTTGGAAAAGATAGTTGGAAGAGGTTACGAAGAAGCTGTACTATGAGTCCCTGAAATGCAGTAGTGACACAAAAGTACTACAGTCAGCTAAGTTAAGACTTCCTGGTTTATGTTCAAAGCATGAAATTATAGCTACCTAACTATATCGATCCGATTTTTTCATTTTAATTTGCCAGTTTTTTATCGGTACACACCCCTTATAGGATTAGAGCAAAACAAAAAAAAACATCCCCACTGAACGTGTAGCGGTTACGCTACACGTTCAGTGGGGATGTTTGTTGTTGCTACTAAAAATTTTAAATTAGGTATACACACGTTAGTGTGTATACCTAATTTAAAATTTTTAGTAGCAACGGTCACTGAGCAAACTGCGGAGGGATAGACGGAAATAGCGAAACTATAAGGTTTACTACGGAAGCCTAAAAGAGAACCATGCCGGCCTAGGTCTGCAAGAGTTGTATGAAATTCCATTAACGACCTCTCCTAGCCTCACCTGAAACATTTGCCCAAAAAAAAAAAACTATAAGGGCAATCAGGCTGGTCTTGCTTTTTGGTGCATTTAAAAAACAAGATTTTTATTAACTTTTTTTTATTCTTATTTTAAAGGGCTAGTTGCGGGGTTACATAGGAAACGAATTTTGATTATTTTTGCGCTACGACGCACGGTTTAGGAGATACAGCTCTTTAACAATATTTTTTTGTCTTTTCTTATCATTCCACGTTTGAGAAAAGCATGCATACTATCGGCGGGTAATGGAGTTTCCTGCCTCAGATCTATCTTTTCTATATGTCTTAGGCCGCCCTTTCGTTCCGGCTTCTGTAAATAGATGTATCATAGAAGAAAGCATGTAATTACAATGAATATTCCTTGCCTGATTACAATAAAAAAAATCTGGCCGAGTGTGAATCGGACTCGTGCATAAAGGGTCCAGTAGCAGCAATAGAAGAAAGCATATAATTTTAATGGACATTCCGTGCCTGATTATATTTATAAAAAACACTTCAAGTGTTAGTCGCACTAGTTAACAAAGGATTCCGTAGCAGCAAAAAAATAACAATTAAATCAACATTATCTCAAAAATATTTAAATATTTATCCAACGGATTACTCACGTAATTTAAAGTCGATAATTACTCGACATGTTTCGATCCATTTAGAGGATTCTCATCATGGAGTACCCACGACCAAATCCGACGTGTATTGCTAGTTCATGCGCAACTTAGGCAGTGGACACGTTCGCCAAAAGATAGAGAGCATTTAAACGTCCCGGGAGTGTATTATGATTCCCTGTTCCTGCGGGATGAACCACATTGGGGAAACCGGCCGGAACATATCGACGAGACTATCTGAGCACATACGATGTCTGAGAATTGTGACAGCCAGGGCTGTGCGGTGACGGAACACGTATTGGATTCGGATTCGACGCACTACATTAGGTTCGATAAGGTAACCGTACTTGCAAGAGAAAAGTTCATCTATTTTAATCGTGATTGTGGTTGGTCAGTGCCACCTGGTTGGAAAACGGTTTTAGGTATTGCATCGGTAGACAGTGTAGACGAGCCGTTATTACCTAATGACGTAGTGAGTGTTGTGTGCAACCCGCTTTTCGACAAAAGTGATAATGAGGGTAGTTCTCCCCCTTCACCGCCCCCGCCAGTGATGTCTGCGGCCAACACCCGCTTAAGCAGAGCGCAAGCTCGCAGTACATGTCAGGCTTTGGTCGCGGGTACTCCATGATGAGGATCCTCTAAATGGATCGAAACATGTCGAGAAATTATCGGCTTGAATTACGCGAGTAACCCGTTTGATAAATATTTAAATATGTTTGAGTCTCACGTTAGTTATAATTCTAAAATATATCAAAAGCTATAAGAGTAAATATATATTTTAATCAAACCAAAAGTCGTTGTAATATTTTATTAATATGGATCAACTCCATTATTTTTGGGTATTTTACTCCGTAGTTTTAAAACTAGAGAGCGGGGACACATTTTTGGACACTTTGAGAACTGGTATCTCGAAAACGTCTCATTGAAGAAAAATATTTTCTACAAACCTTTATACTATATAAGGATTATAAGGTCCTAATTTATTAGTTGCAGATATTTTAACACATGATACTTTACATTAAAATAATTAACTTTAAATATAAATTAAGAAATCTTTTCATGTATTTTTTTTTATTTCATTTTCCTAACAAAAAAATTAATTATAATTTCGTCTAAAAAAAATCATCATGTGTGCATTATCACATGTCACAATAACACTGTCTGTCATATCATCAAACGACACAATCCAACGGAAAATAACATGACATTGACAATCAAGTATTTAATTTATCGACGAGAAGTGGCCAGTTCCAGTTAAGTGGTACGTAAAAGAGGTACTAGAATCTGTTCAATGAGTTTTCATTTAATAATCACATAAACAGGGTGTTTTTACGTAGGAAATTTGTTTTTCCGTTTTCTCCAAAAAAACATCGTAAAAGCTATAATGTTTCACGGTTTAATATACTCCAGAGACCGAGTACTATCAGCTGTAAAAATATCTGCATCTAATAAATTAGGACCTTATATACATACTATATACTATAACCTTTCTGTTTATACAACACAACCTTAATGTATATTTTTAACTATATTAATATATATTGCTATATTATAGCAGAACTAAAGTAGCCGAAATAGCTCTCCGAATCGCTAAACTGCAGTGGCAGTGGGCGGGGCACATTGCGCGTAGAACCGATGGCCGTTGGGGCGGGAAGGTTCTTGAGTGGCGGCCACGTACCGGAAGGCGTAGCGTGGGTAGGCCCCCCACAAGGTGGACCGATGACCTGGTGAAGGTCGCAGGAGTCCGCTGGATGCGGGTGGCGCAGGACCGGTCATTGTGGCAATCTTTGGGGGAGGCCTATGTTCTTCGGCTGATATGATGATGATGATGATGATATTAATGTCACAATTTTGTAGTGGTTTATAATTCCAACACATATCCTTGTAAAATTTTATTACTGTGCCTAGTAGGTAGTTTCCGAGTAAATCGGCTGTGACAGAACGACATGAAGAAAGGGTTCCGTCTTTACCATGACTACGTCACCTATGCCATAAAGTTTTAGAACGGAGTGAGTACATTTTGTTTCTTTCTTGTGAGTAAGTTGGTATGATTAAACCAGAAAAGGCATCAATATGCTGATTTCCATACTATCTCTGTAGTAATCAATTGCCACACCGTAAACATTGTTACCTGTCTATTACGATAAGTTAGACGAGATAGGTATGCATTAGATTTCTGTCTATCACATGCATATAATATATCCTATACTATAAACCGGAGGCCGCATGCCAGACCTTAAAGGTCACAAATTACCTTCACACTTTCTTGTGGAATACTTGAGCCGTATTAGGCAAGCTGGGCAGACATCAAAGAGATGAAATCTTTTGGTAAGGTTCGCTCGCCACTATCACGTGTGAAGGGGCACGCCTCACGTCGACATTCGTGCCCGAGATTAAATCGGCGTCCGCCGCGGCACGCGACAACAGCACGTGTCGCTTTTGCAAAATAAACCATTAGCGAGTGACGCAAAGACCGCATTGTTTTGAACAGAAACTGATTTTGAGATTAACGCAAAGGCAAAATGTGTAATCCTAAAAACTAAGACCAGCCGCTAGATGTTGACAGGGCAAACCCGTGCTTGCGTTAGGTTTAGTCGATTTCCTATTTACGAGTTGAAGGCTTTTTTTTTACCACGACGGTGTTAAAAAAGCATGCAGTTTACCAGATGTTACTAGTTACCGTTGCCTATGGGCGCCTGCAACTGCCAGGGATTTACGTTACATTATCTACCCTTCAAAAAGCTATAAACTCCGTTCTTGTAGAACTCAGTAGCGCAATTCCTTTAGCAAACCTCAGCTCCAGCAGTGAATTACAGCGTTCGCGGGACACTGGGCATTGGCACCGTGCAAAGCCGGTGATGGGGGTACCAAAAACCATCACATTGCTCGCCGTGATTAAAATGTACTCGTACACTTATAGCTTTAGACATAAGTTATCAAACGCTGTCAAACGTATGGTTCAGTATATAATTTGCACGTAACTTAGATATTTTTAGGGTTCCGTAGCCAAAATGGCAAAAACGGAACCCTTATAGATTCGTCATGTCCGTCTGTCCGTCTGTCACAGCCGATTTACTGGGAAACTATAAATGCTACAGTAACGAAATTTGGTAAGGATATGTGTTGTATGAACCGCTACAGGATTATGATACTAAATTGTAAAAAAACCATTGGGGTGGGGGCCCTCCATACATGTAACTGAGGGATAGAAAATTTTTATTAATCGTATATAAGCGTGTGGGGTATTAATCGAAAGGTCTTTGAAAATGATATAAAGGTTCATAAATTATATTTTTATTTAAGCAAATCGTTCTCGAGATATCAGCTCTCAAAGTGTGAAAAATGTGTGTGTAGTTTAAAAAATAGAGGGGGGGGGGGCCTCTATTTTTTAAACTACGCGACATAAAATTCTAAAAAAAGTATATGTTATGCACATTAATAAACTCTATCAACGATTTTTGGTTTGATAAATTTATCTCCTATAGTTTTTGAGATAGGTTGATTTAACTGTATTTTTTAAATAATAAATTGATAATGGTACGGAACCCTTCGCGCGCGAGTCCGACTCGCACTTGGCTGGTTTTTTGAGATAAAAATAGAAAAATGTGGCTTTCGTTAATTGTAATAACACAAAGATTACAAAGAATATACGCGACTGTAAATTTTACTGATTTCTAATAGCATGTTGGAAAGGTTTGAACAGAACTAAATAGCATAAATAATAAAATAACAGTATAACTGCATCAAGCATCAAAATATAGAAAAATTCAACCCATTAAATTAAGAGATTTCGCGATTCAACAGGTTGCTATCTTTAAATATTTGGGAAGCATAATAACCTATGACTCCAGGTGTACAGCAGACATAATTGCTCACATAGCCATGGCCAAGAAGGCGTTTATTGCCAAAAAGCAAATATTTCGAGCAAAAATGGTAAAATACATAAGAAAACGCTTTATAAAGACCTACCTACATCTGAAACATAGCTTTGTACGGAAGTGAGACGTGGACATTAACTCAAAGAGACAGGGAGAGGTTGTGTGCGTTTGAAATAGAAGAGAAGAACGAATGAGGAAGTGTTAGATATGATAGGGTAGAAGAGATCTCTAAGGAAGACGATTGAGAACAAACGAGGAATTATGTTGGGGCACCTGTTACGACGTGACAATTATATTAAAACTGTAATTGAAGGGAAAGTAGAAAGGAAGAGGGGTCGAGGGAGACCAAGGCGAGCATTTTGGACTAGGTTAAGGAGAAGACTAATGTGGTGTTGCACCAGGAGCTCAAACATTAGCGGAACAACGTACGGAATGGCGTTTACTCCACCGACAAGAGCGAGGCTTTTAAGGAGAAGAAAAGTATGACTGCTAACTTAAAAAATCTGCTTACGGTCTCTGTTGTTTTGTACGCAACGCGTACACGTACGAATTTTGAACATGTAGATCATCGCTTAGTCGAATTTCTTGAACAAAAGGACATGCGCAGCTAACACCCAAATTTTTGTTTTTTTTTTGCTTCTACGATTGAAAAAATATTTCGGGGGTGTTGGTACGCAACCCCGTTTGTGTGACAAGAAGGCTCATATTTAACTCCGAACAACAATGTTTATACCTGAAAACCTATTTAGATTCCAATACTTCTCAAAAGGTGCCAATGAAATATTAGGTGGTTCGGTAAATTTTCACTTCTGTAAATGTTATAGGTAGCTGCTAATTTTATCTATATTGTTAAAGACAACATTTAAATCTACTTCTAAATTAAAAACTTAATTGTTTTATCGGAGAAAAGTTTAAATTATAATGGCAATAACTCAGGATTTAATAACATTTGGTACCAATTAATCTTGTAATGTGTAATTAATTTTTTAGGAAATCTGGTTAGGTTACCAAAAGGTTGTTTTTTTCTGAAACGATACAAATGTTACAATGACGATAACACGTGTCACTGTGACATTTCGCCATCTTTGGTATTTTTTTTGACGTATATTGGAATCCGATTTAGTTTTTAAGTTTAGTATATTATAAAGCTATTCACGTGCAACACATAAACCTAGATGGGACTTCCCTATGTAAGGCTAGATGGTGTAAAATAGGAGAAGCCTATGTCCTGCAGTAGACAAGTATAGGCTGATGATGATGATGTCAGAAGTGATGTGATATCCTAAGAATTTATGTCTGGTAATTCACAGCTTTAAGAATAATCTAAACGCGGACGGAGACAACGGCAAAAGCTAGTAGCTTTGTCGACAGTACCAAACCGAGAAGTGTAACGCGATTAATACATTAAAATCATATCTTAAATTCAGGGTGACCTTTACCACGATTTACACAATAACGAGTTGTATTAATTTATTAACATCGCTGTGTACCCATGGTTGGTTATTTCTGAAACGTCACAATGGTAATTTAATTACATGGGACAGCGTGACATTTCGCCATCTTTGGTAGTTTTTTGACGTGTATTGGAATTTAAATACGTTATCTATAGACTATAGGTTATGACATATTGTCAAATATGAATATCGTCCAGTATTGTCTAATTTTGTAACATTTTATAAGATTTAATTTAAATGATTAGGTACGTTCTTTGTTTACTTATTTCGCCTCTGACAGTTATGCCAAAATACGTGATCATTTAAATTAAATCATACGTGTTGTTGCTACGGCCATGCGGCGCTGTCGTCGCGCAACGGTCCCAATATTACAGAAAATTAATAAATATATAATTTGAGGGCGCTTCAGATCAGGGCTAGTTCATGACTTTTGTTACACTGACAAGTACCAACACTATTTTTTCGTTAAATGCTGTAGAGAATTATCGTCTTTTTCAGATAAGCGAGCCTGATTTATTATATTTAGGATAAATTCCATTTATTGCGATAAATTTGAACGCATATTGTAGAGTCACACTAAAGGTTAGTTTAGATGTGTTGGTTTAAAATGTAAGTATTATTGTGGGTATCTGAGGCAAAAGGTAGTGGTATTAAACGACTGTTAAGGTTTTAGTATGTCGCCTATTTATATTTAGGACATTTACACGTGCTATGGTTATGGAATCGCTGAATAAAAAAGCCGCGAAACCCATGAGAAATAGTTCCCGAAATTATGATGACTTGACGAGGTGTAAAAATGATACGCAAATAAACATGAAAAAAATATTAAGCTTGGATTACTTGACGACGTTGGAGGCACTGAATTTTAAAGTAATACATTCTGCGATTTCTTGAGCCCGTTACTTGTCGCCAATAAACCGGTAGTGTTTTTCAATGGTCCATAAAACCAAAATGTTCAATACAACATTGTCGGGAAGATAAAGTCGTTTACAATAATATGAAATATTCATAAAATAACGCAGTGTGCAGCTACCGAGAATTGCGAGTGGGCACACGCTGCCGAAGCGGCGAACAAATAAACCGAGCTGCATAATCGAAGATTGACAGGCATCTGTCACGAGGCATCAGATTCTTGAAATAGATGTAACGTGGAATTCAATTTGATTCCTATGCTAAACAGAATAATGCTCTCGGATAGGCTTAACAGGTTCTTAGGCGATCGTGGAGGGTCGATCAGCATCAGATCCTTGAAACTATCCTGGATCTACTTATTCAACGAATACACGTATTTGAAGATATTATCTAGCGTTCGGCATCGCGACACAGATGAAACATTGCGCGCTGGCTCGGTTCTCATGAAATATGTAATCTGATTAAGTATTACAATAAATGAGTCACGCTGGAAACTCAAAAGCGCATTGGCTATTAAATGAACAATAAATAAAATGAAATAAGTAGTACACATCACAGAATACCTGTTTTATTGATATGGATGACTAAGTGTTATTTATTAGCGTTTCCAACTTCAAATGTCGCTATTGTTATGGCAAGCGAACATTAACGAAGCCTTTTAAATACAAACTGGCACACTTTCGATGAAAAAAGAAAAGTAAAAGTACTACTTAGAAATAAAGCTGGTTTGTAGATAGGATACCTACCAGTTCTAAGAATCTTAAAGGTAGAAAGCATAAAATGCAAAAGGAATACTTTTCGTTGAAAAATAAAACAAAATGTCTGCCAGTTAATTCAATTAGTTTTAATGCCTTTCAATGGTGTATTATAATATATGACTTATAAGGCACTTGGCACTAGCTGGTACTATACATACCCTCCCGGTCAAAGAATATGGGACGGGTATAAACTTTCATAGAAAATACTGTAATCGCGCTGATATCTTATAATATTATATTCTTTGTTTACAGGATAAATGGTATCCAATTTCATATCCTGTTGTATTGGAATTTTCCTGAGTTTTTCATGGAATCCATAAAACGTGGAATTTTATCGTCTGATAACTCCGTAGATATAAAAATAGCAAGCCATGATTAAAACGTCAATTTTTGGGGTTTCGTAGTAAACTACGAACACTTATAACTAATTTCGCCATGTCCGTATATCCGTCTGTCTGTATGTCCGCGTGTCCGCAAGACCAAGATACAAACATTTGTGATAATCACTCAAATCAATGCACTCGCCATGGAATACTACAAGCATGCAACTTAGCATGTTTGTAGTACCTATTTTCTATGAAAAAATCCACCTGACCCATAGGTACTATTAAATCGCAAGTGTATAAATCCGTAAAATTAAGGTCTGGATAAAAACAAATTTCTAATATTTCTGAATCGATTCTCTATCAAGAGATCTTCATGTAATCATGTATTCTAGTTTACTTGCACCTGCTATCTACATTATCATAAAGAAATACCTAAACGCGGATAATGCTTACATTACAAAAATGGCAATAAAAACCACAACGCAAAACGTGAAGGTTTTTACTCAATTAATCTTCACCAGAGTACAGTTAAGTTTAAGCAGAGTCTTATTGAATTATCAATAAGCTCAATCAAAAAGATAAAACAATCAAAAATGATAATAAACAAAAAAGTGTTTCAAATCGAGTTTATAAACAAGTATTAATAGAATGATAATTAAATACCTCGCGAGCACAAAGTCATCGCTTTGAGAACGATGAACAGATAAGAATTTTTAAAATGACGCCTCTTTAATTACCTACAAATGAACCGGTCCCACGGAGTGGACGCCGCGCCGTCGCCTGCAGACAATAGCGCTATAAGCTAATTATTAATGGGCTTCCATCGACCGCTTTATGGCTCTGTTCATACAGGGTTGCCATAATTTCAGAAAAAATAAGTGTGCTGACAAAAATCCTGATATCGCATTTGGCTATGGTTTTTTTTTAAAAACATATTGTGTAGCATAGGCGCGTTATATTGTGAACTGTATCGTAAATTAAAAATAAAAGTAATTATTAATAAAATTTTACTTGACCCTGCCATCGAACTGACACTGCAAAAAATATTGACATGCCATGACAAATTCTGTTGTATGCATCTGTAATATTGGCAACCCTATGTGCAAGACGGACGCACGGTACTAGACGGACAAACAAGTTTAGTAAAAAACAGTAGCCATTTACAGTTACATTGGTGTGCTATTTTCTAGATTTTGGCAATGTAAAAAATAGACAAGACAGTAAAAAGTGCATTCGGTAAGAATAATTTTAATGCCATGGCGACGTATCTAGGTTGATAACGATTTGTATATGTATAAAGTTTATACTATAAACGAACTTCCTTATACATGTACAAAATTTTTCGACATATAAGGGCATTTGTACTTAAATAAGTTTCCGTAGGTTCATTTCTAACTTAATCTAATATCTTAATTTAGACACTTAAATGTACTCGAGGCATTAAATTAGCTTTAATACTTATTTTTATTGAGCAATAAAGCTAGAATACATGTATCATTAGATTACACTTAACATTTAACGTTTAATTGAGCTTTAAATTAGTAAATTAAAGTAATAAAACAAAGAGGCCTGAAGGTACAATCAGCCAAAAATATTGTCTATTACGGTTTTATTTTATTCCCACGGAAAAGTCGAAAAAGTGATATGTGAATAGAACTAAGGCCAGCCGTACACCAGTAAGTTCTTACGTAAGTTATAGGGACGGAGCTATACTAAGGAATGAGATAGTGGTATTCACCTCTCATTCCTTAGTATAGCTCCGTCCCTATAACTTACGTAAGAACTTACAGGTGTAAGGCTGGCCAAAGCCAAGTTTTAGTCTTACGGCTCATTAAAATTATACAATTTGAGGCTGTATGTGCCGGATGTTATAAAACTACAGATATAGATAGGTACATTAATAATATTAAAATTTGTCTCTACATATTTCCCTTTTGAAACGTGCTATTTTTGTTACAACTAAGGTATAATATTAAATATTAATTACTTTGTTTGGAGTGACCTAATAATATAGCAAGTGTGGCTGACATGTAATATTTAGGTTATTATCAACATATAAGTTTAAATTGAACTCTGGCAATTACTAATTTTGATTAATCATCACTGGAATATTTTTGGAATTACGTGAAATGCTTTTTGTTACCTAATTAACATATTATATACCTAGTGAACTAAAACTATGCCACATGAGGGAAAATGTACCCAATGTGAATACAGTTCCCACTTAATAAAAATTGTCTCCAAAATAAAATGAAGTCAATCAAATCTAAGCAAAAAGGTTTAGCAGGCTAAGGAAGGACGTGTGACGTGACCTGTTAGGGTATTTAAATTGGTAAATGTCAAGAGTTTGTGACTTCATAACTAGTGATCACTCCAACTTTCACCCTCTATCGTGAACTGTCACAGTGATAATGTCAAAAATGTATTTTCTTAACATTTTTTTTTCAATTTCGCGTATTTCTAAACCATGGCAATTACAGCATCGTACCTGTACGGGCTCTAGTTACCACATTTTGTATTAGATTTTATTACAAGTGATAATAGACTTCATTGCGTATTTCGAACAACATGGGCCGTCAATTATTGACTGAGTGCATTAATGGGTGGACGTGTTTAGGAAATTGCTAAAGTAGAAGATCAAAAAGAAAACTAGGCATATAACAGCTCGAGAAGAAATAAACTAGTTCCTAAAGCAATATTACATGCTCAATAATCATAATTAGCAAGCCATTAGATTGTACAAGAGCGATTCTTACATAGGTTCGTTTTCATTTATTAATAGTGATCGGAACTATGAGAGTGAAACTTTAACAGAACTTGTCAAATGCGTATTCTTTACCGTACCTTTTTATGCGTATTCATTCTGTCTAGCTCCTTTTCTTAAGTAGGTAACGAGTGGAAAGTAGTTAAAGTACCCACGCATATCGGAGAGTGGCTTTGTCAAATCCTAAGTCTATTTTCTATTTAGCTGGAATAACTTTGTATTTATGTACCTATGTATATTTTCCCAATTTACTAACACATAACATACACTGGTTGCGCATTGTGCTGTCCTGCATACCCCGCTGGCTCCACAGAATACCAGCGCCGTTGACATCGCTCAGTCGTGTCAGCTGCATTGCTGAGTGGAGACCATTTCAGCTTCACATCTGTAACTCTTTGTTTTGTGTTCTTTTCATGGTTTATAATGTAAGTTTGTTTTTTTTTTACTATAATGTCTTTGCATACCTATATTATGATATGTTGCCTGAATAAATACTATTCTATTCTATTCTACCGGCTTCCGCATACCTATAAGTTGGGACCCTTTAAACGAAGCGTAAAGAAGTATCTAGTGGAACAGCAAGGCGGTAGCAACTGACAGGTTACTGCTGGTCTCCTGTTCGTTGCCGCCGCGATTTGGTTTCTACTTTTCACTTACGATCAGGTGGAGTGGAGCCACTTTGTTGTGCCAATATAAAAAAATGGACATAAAGAGATCTTAAGGGCATTAGCCATTAGATCATATTCGTATTTTTCTTGGTTATAATGTTCCTATACTTCCTATATGTCATCTCTAAAAATTTTACTCGCATAGTTGGAGCTCACCTCACTTTATTTATATTCGTCTATTTATTTCGGACCCTAGAAACAGCTCGGAAATATCGATAAAATTGTTAATTTAATTAGGGGATTTAGGGAGGAAACGAATGATATGTAGTGAAATAGTAGGTACATTGCTGCAAAAGCCAGGAAGTAATGTCTTGTAGGCCGAATAGATATTATATATTGCATAGATATTATTTATTTATTTTTAATTAATTAATTTTTATATTCTATTTTGATTATTATTAATATTGATTTTAATTTAATTTATGAATAGGTATTTTTTATATAATTTGGAATTGTAATATGGACTGAGTCTGGAATAAATTAATTTCATTTCATTTCATATGAGGCCTGGAAGCATTTTCCCAGCTGAAGCTTGTATAGTGCTTTTCTCAAACTTGTAATGGAGTAAAAAGGAAATGTTACTAATCAATCAGTTTCATGTATTCAAGTCTGTCATACTTTGACATTAAAAAAATAAGACAGGTGGTTTGGTGACTAAGGCCTGACATTTTGTATGAAATGCCTTTACAATTTATATATCAAGTTCAATCATCGAATCAGCGACATAGTACTTTCTGATTTAATTTGACGCACATAATGCCAACAATGCAAGTTTGAGAAAATAAAATTAACACCGACATAAGCCCGAATGCTAAAAACAAAAGACTGCTGGCAAGAGGTGTCATTAAAATTCACGGAATACGGAATGTATAGGTGACACGACAGTAAACATATGTAATATCGGGAACAACAGTGACTTAACAATACTTACGTACATGTAGCTCAAAAAAGGTTAATAACATTCATATGAGTAGTCAGTATACCTTAAAATTTCCTTAGCTGTACAGAATAATACAAATAGGACAAAGTTTTAAAACTTTACTTAATCATTTTTAATAATTATGAACGTTATTTCATTCCGAGTTGAATTAGGTAAAATAATTTAAAAAAATATCATAATCTTAGAAATACAAGAAATATTTTAAAATAACCTCTTTCAATTATATGTGTAAATACGACATTACACAATTATTTAAAAGTAACAAGTTAAGATTCCTTTTGTCAAATGCGTAGTTTAATTATAATAATAGTACATTACTATAGACGACGGGAAACGAAGGGTTACAGGCCAAGTAGATATATCTGGCCGAAGGTACTGAGGGATACGCGGCCTGTAATGTAACCCTGTTTCTCACCGAGATTTGTATAGTGCTTTTCACAACCTTGCGATTAAATAAAACGAACTGATTTCGCCGAATCATAGTATTTAATTTGTAAATAATACAATAGTACAGTATCGTAAAACATAAAAAAAAAATTCGCGCCTAATTTTTTTTTAACCTGTTTGAGGTATCCTTTTACCTGGTGACATAGACATTAGTTCTAAGGTTATTTTTTTTTCTGTGGCTGAATGTCAAGGCCTAGTGTCACAATTTGACGTTTCAAAACAAAATACAGTTGTTTGCAGACCTGGGTGTGAAATAAATACATGAAATCTCTTTACATATCATCTTAGCACATGACACCGGATACATAGGATTTCAGAATTTAATTTAAAGTACGTAACATCAACATTCCGTAGCAAGTTTGTGAAAACTTAATTTTCATTTAAATGCTACAGATAATGGTGACTAAGTGGGTAATTGATAAACATTATTCACTAACGGCCTGTATTATAATCCTCGGATAAATATAACCGTCAGACAAAATTATCACTATCATTTTCCCCAGGCATATAAAATAAAAGGATAGCTAACATTCATCTTTATCTAACACATATATTTTATTCGGGGTTGTAGGAACAGGCCCTAATTGTAATAAATAACAGTTTCTCGTTAATTAAACTGTTAAATATTCAGAGTGATAGATAAATTGTAACATATATTTCCAAACATAAATACATATTTCTCAATGCCTTACATTATTCGTACCTAAACCTACAAGGCATCAAGCACAAACCACCTAATTAGTTTTAGAGCTTATTTAAATATTTATCACACGGGTTACTCACGTAATTTAAGTCGATAATTGCTCGACATGTTTCGATCCATTTAGAGGATCCTCATCATGGAGTACACGTCGGGCTTTGGTCGCGGATACTCCATGATGAGGATCCTCTAAATGGATCGAAACATGTCGAGCAATTATCGACTTAAATTACGTGAGTAACCCGTGTGATAAATATTTAAATATGTTTGAGTCTCACGTTAGTTATAATTCTAAAGTTTTAGAGCTATTATTTTTTACTGGCCTTCCATCAAGTCAGTCAGTTCAGTCCTCCAACCAGCAACATGGTACTTCCAGGTCGAATTTGAGATACGTAATATAGTATCATATTCCAATACAAGTTTGAGGATATATAATTTAAAAATAAACACACTAAGTACGAAATTCTTTTAAAAATATGTTTTCCCATTTGCTTACAATTGTTTGTTTATAGTTTCTTTGAATTTATTTATCGGTTTTAGTTTATAGTTTACATAAAAATAAGCTTCGTATGTAGAATACACTAGTAGGTAGACGTTTGTAAATTTTTAGTGACAAATGATCTCAACAGTGACTATACACCAGAATCACTTTACTTTTACAAGAAAAAAAACCATACAGGTTTTTTTTTAAACGTGTAAACTCATCAGTATATTTTCAACTCAAGTTGCAGGTAATGATTTTTAATTAAACATTATGTCTTCATTCTGAAAATGACTCGTTATAAAGGCAGATTCTCACGACAATCTCATTTTCCTTTTTAAATTTAAATACAACTCTGCGGGAAACATGCAAATTCACATCGTTTGCGGGTTAATGATGAACGTCATAACATACTGAAGGGTGTAATTTTTAATAATTACAGAAAATTAATTTAGTCACACCATAGCGACTAGTTGCTTTTTAGCACTAAGGGCCATTGGGCAATTACCAATCCGTCCGTGAAGATGAGTGATACGTAATTGAGGGCATCCGTTTGCGTGTTTGCATAGGAAATTGAAGTTGGGTACTGTTGGGATTGATGCCGGATAATATGTTATCGTAAATACAACTGGAGCGCATCTTCGGTTACATTTTGAGCGGACTTTTTTCCATGCAAACATAGATTGTTCTTCTACGTAGGATGCCCTGAAAATTTCGGGAATTTAATACTTAGGAACGTATATTTGACATGTGTTATACCTCTTTCTTACAAGCATAGTCTCATTATTCGAAAACACTGGCCACTTAGAAAAAAAAAACAATGTCCGATTTTCAATTGTTTTTTAAAGTCGTTGAGTCGCTGGTGAAAATGGAGCTGTCCCGCGAAAGTTTTAGAGCAATGATTTATTATGACTTTAAAAGTGGATTAACACAACAACAATGTGGAGACCGATTAACTATTACTTTAGTAGTGAAGCACCTTCAAAGACGACCATATACAGGTGGTATTCGGAATTCCAACGTGGCCGTGTGTCTCTTGCGGATGACGTACGTGAGGGTCGACCGAAAACGGCCGTTACCGATCAAAACATCGATGTTGTTCGCCAACTGATAAAGGAAGATAGGCATGTTACATATCGGGAGATTCAGGAAACTTTAGGCATTGGAATGAGTCAGGTACAAGTTATTTTACAACAAGAGTTGGGCGTGCGGAAGTTATTTTCCCGGTGGATTCCTCACTTGTTATCTGACGACCAGAAAACGGTACGTGTCAATTGGTGCCGCAAAACTTTAAAAAGATTTAATGGAGGAAGCTCAAATGCCGTTTTTAGTATTGTGTCAGGTGACGAATCATGGATTTACGCATATGAGCCTGAATCGAAAAACCAATCTCGAGTTTGGGTTTACGAAGACGAACCGAAGCCGACAAAAGTTGTTCGTTCTCGCAGCACGATCAAAAAAATGGTAGCCACGTTTGTCTCCAAATCGGGTCACGTGGCGACTATCGCTCTTGAAGATCGAAGAACTGTCAATGCCGATTGGTATATAGGCGTTTGTTTACCGATTGTTTTTGCTGAACTGCGAAAAACTAACCCTAACCGCCGTATTATACTACACCATGATAATGCCAGCCCTCACACCGCTCAGAAAACAGACGACTATCTGAAGGGCGAAAACGTCGAATTACTGGACCATCCTCCGTACAGCCCCGACCTAAGTCCCAACGATTTTTTTACTTTCCCGAAAATAAAGAATCGGTTGCGTGGTCAGCGTTTTCAGACCGCGGAAGAAGCAGTCGACGCTTATAAAATGGCCATTTTGTCAACCCCCACTTCAGACTTCAATAACTGTTTTAAAAACTGGTTTCAGAGAATGAAAAAGTGTATTAAACACAAAGGAGAATACTTTGAAAAACAATAAAAGTACTTTTTTTTCATTATAATGCGTATTTTTTCCGATTCCCGAAACTTTCAGGGCAACCTACGTAGTGTATGCCTAACAATTTTTTCGTATTCTATTTTTGGATTCGTAGCGAAGGTTATTTCCCTACGATTTCTGAACCCGTTTTAGTGTGTATGCAACTGTGCATTATTAGGCCTTAAATAAATCGTGTTTTAATCCCTATCATTATGCCCAGTTGCATAAAATACACAACAGCTCGAACAACATCTCAAAGAACTCACTCTTATAGTTAATAAGATTAACCACCTGAATTATTTTAACCGCACCCAATCTGTTTCTGCAATTGAACAAGTAGATTTACGCTAACTCAAGAGCCAAGAATCATAAAAGCATAAATACTGAAGGCATCCCTTTTTGCAACAAAATAGCAAGTCACATACAATTTTTTGATCCTCGTGTAAAGTAGGAGGCTGTTTAATTCTAATCGAGATTGATTAGAATTAAACAGCCTCCTTGCCTCCTGTTTCCTTAAAACAAGAATGGCACAAATAAGTATTGTATATAAATTAAGTAATCGGAGATTTAAACCTAGACTATATAAAGTAGGTACACATCTAAAATATCTCGCTAAGCTAAGTATTCATCTTGCTATTTCTTTTTAAATAAAAAAATACACGCTATAAATGCAACTTTAATTAAAATGCAGCAAGGTTAACAAGGTACCATGATTCAGCGAGCAACCATTTTTCTTCTTGATCTTGGCTCCAAGTCAAAATAAAAGTTCAAGACCGAGCAAATAGCAGTTGCATAATGACAACCAGCAGTTATATCGTTAAACGCGAATCAGTTAGCAGATCGTAAATCACTTTGCATACAAAATTGAAGACGCGCGGTCCGTACTCGTCCAGTGCTCATGGGGCTAACAATCGATATCGGTTCATTATAAAGTCCCTACCTACGACAATTGTACCGCGCCGGTAAGAACATTCGTGGCGCAATTTGTGTACCTATTTGCATCTCGACGGGCTGTGAGTTTGCGATCACGCAGATGCTCTCCCGATGCGAAAATAAACAGAGAAACTAAAAACAATGATAATGATCAAAACTAGATACGATTGTATGTAGTATTAACTCAATTAACACCCACATGATAACCTGTTTATAGTCCGGATGATCATAAGAATATAAGAATGCAATAGGAACGCCACTCGATTCAATTAAAATATTTGTCCCCGTCTTTTTTATCTACCGCCAAGAGCTCTTAATTTGCAGGCAGTGCATTTCTTGTAAATAGATTTAGTGCTCGATTGTCACACACTTAATACGCTACTACTAAAATTAAATATTTTACTACAACAAAAAAAATACAATAAATCGAAAAGTTAAAATCTCCCTTATTCATAAGAACCTAACCTATAATCAGTCAATGTGACAAATAAAAACGCTTAATTTGCTGATAGAAAAATGTTTGTTGAACTTTTATGCAGACTCGGAAACGCGCTTGCGATCCCGCTGGACTTACCAACAAATCTATAAACTGCAATGTGGTGTACAGAAATAAGCAATTAAAATTCAAAACCTTTGAAGTCTATTTGGTACGATAACATATCGTCAAATACATAATTACGGTTCGGTGCCCAAACTATATTTAAGTACACGACTTTATTGCCTTGATATTGTCGTGACACTCAACTTTTCTTGGAAAGTACATAAATCGAGTCTAGAACTAAATTAGGTGTCTTCGGGTTTTGGTTAAGAATCCTTATCTAGATAACGGTACCTAGATACTAGTATCTAGGTAAGATGGGCTATTATTGGGATCCACGGGGTTATATGGTACTAAGGACCGAAAAGTATTTCAGCCCGATTTCTTTTTAGCATTGTATAATTACGAAAATACGCGTTTCCACGTATAAAATATTTTGTTCCAAATATTACACATTTATTTCCATGTTGTCAAAAAGCCCGTTGAGTCTCAAATAGCCCCATCTTACAGTATCAATAAAAATGACATCAATAAGAGCCCACGTACATTACGATAATGTTATAAAGACTAAGTACGAATATCGAAAAGCAGTCATAAATCATTGCATTACTTGTAGCATATCTAACATGATAGATTGACATGAAGGCATGAAGTCGATAAGCATCGTTTGACAGGCGTATAATTTAAATAGTAGTGACAAACAAAATCAGCATATTCTTCGCCCACGCCGCCGCTTCCAGTATTTTTTACCCCGATCGGTCGACGAATGGGCGGACGGACCCTCCAATTTGTTGATGTTCAGGTCCTGAGTATGATTACACAAGGATTCGTGATGATTCGCATTCAAAACCACTCAGGTGGGCGGCACGTGAACGACATCTGTGATGGTTATTGAACCCCGTATTATCATTACAATGTACATAATAATTTACCTCTGACTGACAGTCTGATGTATTTATGAGATAAGAGATTGGAATAATGGAATGTTATGAGTACTTACAAATATTGAGATAAGAAATAACTTGTTCCTATGTACGAAAATATTTGCATTGTTTTATTAGTGGCTATTTATTACTGAAGTCATTCATCCTATATCTTTTTTTTTAAATAGTCATCTATTGTTGCTTGACTACGGCATAATAGGTAAGTATAACTGTGTGTTTATGGAAATTAGGGTGACCATATTTTAGGTTGTCCGATACTTAAAGCCCAGCAAAGAATGTAAATAAATAAAGATCAATTACACATAATGTGGTAATTTGGTTTTCACCACACTGCTCGTAAACACGCTGTTTGTCCTTCAATTTCAGAGCGCAAAACTGTGTTTTAATCTCTAGAGGTTAAAGTAATTTTTTTTTAATCTTCTGGGTAGACTAAAGCAATAACTTATACGGCCTGAGAGTGCAATAAGCTTTTTGACGTTTGAACTAGACAGTACGTTCGAAAACTCAATAGTTTCAAACAGATTCATACACATGAACCTTTCATAATATTATATTCAATATGCTAAAATCCAACTTAAATACCACATTTTGTTGTAAAAGGCTTTTAATACAATAGGAAAATAAAATTGTTGACACTACGCAAATTTCAGAACGCATTCGAATATTTTTTTCTTTTAAAATCTAAACGAGTTCGGTGGTGTTTTGTTTTCTTTCACTCTTAATTTTCAAGTTTTCGGGTAATTGCGAGATGCGAAAGTGGGTTAATTCCGAAAATCACAAAAAAATCGCCAATAACTACACGAGTCTCATTTTGGAATTATCCTGAATTTTTAAGCATTGCCACGCCAAGATAAATATTTGAGGTTATTGTTTTATTATTTGTTGACTTGTTTATTTTTTGGAAGTTGAGGACTTGCAAATAAATACCTTCTAATTTGTTATGTTTGAGTTTTATTTCGCATGTTTCCTCGCTTTAGTGTGGTGAAAAATGTTGTGTTTCACTCGGCAGCAAAGCTTGTTCAATTCTCGTGCCTTAAAACCCTCGCATCGCTCAAGATTCCATTTTATTCCATTTTAAATTCTGGAATCTCTCGCTTGCTCGGGCTTCAATATTTGCACGAGAGTTAAACAATCACTTTGCTCCCTAGTAATACAAATAACTATTATGTTTTTGATCACGGTTTTCCGCGGACATCGGAATGTTCTCTGCTACCTTAGTCAGTCGCAGCATATTGAGCAAAAAAATGATTTCACGCTATGACAAGCAAACCAAATTCGACAGGGCTCCACGAATGAACTTGAGCACGCTGAGACTGATTATTTTAGTCTACAGATTGTTAAGGAAAGCTCAAAGCGATTTTAATGTCGCTCTTGAATCGTAGGTAATATGGATTTGTGGCTGTCAAGAAGCTCAATGGATTGTGTGTAAGATGCCTAAGAATGATTGTCTTAAGAGCAAACTAGAAAAGGTTATACAAAAAGTTTATTTTTCGGTTATTTTTGCCCAGGTTAGGTTACCCTACCCTAGTGTTTATTTTACTGATTGTTTAAACAATGATTAATACCTGCCATTCATATTTGTGACGATCTGTTACAATACAACTGTTACGTACTGATACAATATTATTATGTTTAATGCTATAGCCCTTCAGTCATTGCCTCAAACAAAGGCCGAAAATCATAATTGAACGACAAACGGGTCTTAATCGTGTAAATTTACGTTTAATATTATCCTGACGTTTCGGGCATCACATTACGCACTTGATAATTGAATTCTAGGCTAGGGTTGTCACTAGGCCTACATAACACAGAGTACTCACAAGATCAATGGCTTCAAAATGGATGTTTCACCTCGCTACATTTGTAAATCTACGCCGATGAGATTATTTGTCCCCTATTTTGTTGAAACCAATATAAAGGCCGAAAATATATACCTATTACATTACGATAAGTGATAACAATGAGTTCAAGGGTGAATATCTGAGCGTTTCAAACGCCTAATTTGGTGGCATCATTTTTGCCGATGTTTATATTCGTTACAATGTGCTACTTTGTCATTTGATGTAGGCACGGTATATATGACCTTATACAAATGACGAAGTATAACATTGAGACTTTTAGAAACTTCGGCAAAAATTATGCCACCAAAATTAGGCGGTTGAAACGCTGAGATATTTACCCTCAAAAAAATAACGTGATTTAGATACAAACTCATTGGAAACGTGGAGCTGGAGAGCGTCGATAGTAGGATGTTTATGAGTCGTCATGATGGAAACCAGCTTCTGTAAGCATTAATTTAGGATTTATTAACAAGGAACGGCTGAAAGGCAGCGCCTGTATTTTTAAGTCTAAATTTATTTATTATAATTGTTATGTAAGTAAACTCGTTGAGGGATGAGTTAGCTCGTCGGAAGTGATCAGACGGGATCACGACGGGGCTTCGCGCTAACAATCCGTTAATAGAGGATCGTGTTCGTGACCCCGCCTCCTAACACTGCATTGTCTGATGTTACCATGCTTGTTAGGGTTCTTTGGTGGAGTGATAAATCAAACTGTTATATAAAGTGAGGTATTTAAATAATTAATAAATAATATATTTCGTATATAATATTTTCTTCGGTTACCGCGATAGTTACTCATGAACAAAAATATTTTACGCGTATATTAATTGATTTTAACAGCATTCCGACGTTTGGGGGAGGCCTATGTTCAGCAGTGGACGTATTTCGGCTGATATGATGATGATGATGATGACATCCCGACGGTTCGTACACTTTACAGGGTTTGTGGTCTACGGGTGACTGACAATGGAGGAAATTTGATAGATCATCCTCCATCAAAATAAAAATAGGTACAAAACTACCCAAAATCCATATCAAATTCCCTTCAATGTCAGACACGAACTTTGATCGAATAGGTAAAGACGCTTCGTTGGATTTCTTGAACCTGAAGTACCCACATGTCTAGCAAACACCAAATTTTTGCTTTTCTTTTGCATCTTCGATTGAAAAATGATTTCGCGGGTAAGTGTTGGTACGCAACCCCGTTTCAGTAACAAAAAGGCTCATATCTAATTCAAACAACAACGTTTTTGCTATTGACAATATGAATATCGTCCAGAATTGTCTAATTTAATAACATTGTATATGTTATTACGTTGAATACTTATTTCTGCCAATACACCCATGGTTGCTACGGCCGTCGGCCATGTGGCACTGTCATCGAGAACAGTCATAGTAAACAATGTATCCCCAAAAAAATGGTACTCATTAAGAAACTTTACAAACGGAATTGTTTGTGAATACGCACCCTTAAGGGCCCATTAAAGCTGATAACTACAAATGTCATGCTGATCAAGATTGCACAGCATTCATAACTGTAAAAAAAGCATTCAATAAAAACTCCCTTGTCACAGGACGAGTGAGTACACCTTAACACCGACCTTATTAACATTAATGCAAATACCTAAGGAAGGTGCTAAAACTTGGAGGTGCTCTACTTAAAGCTTACTTGCTGCTTCTTAGAGTGTGATCAAAAGCGCATAGCTTTATAAGGGGTTACACATTCTCAAGAAATTTTCATATAAGATTTTAATTATATTTAGTTACTTATGATATCTAATAAGCGATGTAGCGAATAAAAACAGTATAAATTAAAATACAAAAAATCCGGCCAAGAGCATGTCGGGCCATGCTCAGTGTAGTGCTCCGTAGTTATTCAAAAACGGCTGAGCCGATTAAGTTCGAAATAGTTTTTTCTCAAACTTGCAATGAAAAAAAAATCGAAAGCGATTTTCACAGTACACAAACAAATAGGTAAGTCAAAGAACGAAACGAATCTACAAAATAATAAAAAAAACTAATACGTCAATTTTTTTAACTATTTGTGATAATCTCTCACCCGGTGACCATTTCTTGCAAGCGTAAATTGAAATTGAAATTTTAAAGTATTCTATAAGCCCACTATTCATTATTTTTTTCATATTTTTTGGACCGACGGATCAAAATATAGAGTTCTATAGTGTGGGGTATCATTGAATAGGTATCTTAAAAAGAATAAGGGTCTTGAAAGAAACTTTTTCTAAAGATAATATTTTCGGAGATAATCGCCTAGAAAAAATAAAATT
>JALPQI010020372.1:0-21909 GCA_025490895.1 Thaumatotibia leucotreta
GTTGCTTCGATCAGCTGCCCGTTACAAATATAGCTAGTATCTACAGCTCTATAGCTCTGATACTATGCGAGGACAAAGGAAATCAATGCAATTGCACCACCCTTCTTTGACCCTAAACAACAAATACACCCCACCCAAAGACACCTTACGCAAATATATCTACGTCTTATCCAAATCTTACCTTGTTTACGAAAACAATCCTCATTTTAAGTCCATTTTCGAAATATTAAGTTATTGCGTCGTTTATACTGGCAGTTGAAAACAATGACGTCACACGTAAAAGAAATAAATAAGGACCCAAACAAACATAACTTGATCACACAATCACTCAAACAACCGTTTTAAATTAATTCTAACACTCATCAATAAATAAATTGAGAATAAATTACGTTTCTACACAAACTATAACAACAATTTATGAAAACAGATGTGAATGACAATACCCCGAGCTTGATTCGTTTCGTAGTGTGCGTGATTGACTAGTTGACTGAGAGAATACAAGCGGGAATGTGTGTGTCTCTTGTTTCGATTCGCTAGAGGCGCAGCGCAATATGCTTTCTCTTTCCTCCTTTGTCATTTATGTAATGTTGCAAAGGAGAAAAATAAATTAGCTTCAGTTTCGTAATAAAATTAAGATCATTTTTTGAAAAAATGATTTTAGAAACACAAAAAAAAATAAGAAAATCAATTACCTGATTCTCATCCTAAATATTTTTTCTCAGATTTATTATTTGTACTATTTCCCAGTCAAGGCAGTACATTTAAATTAGAACCATATTTCTTGTGGTGCAAGATACACAGTCGTTAATTTATTGGTAGGATAATCACATTTCAATTAACGTTGTTGGTTTCTAGTGGAAATTATGTTTTGTTATTTTGTCATCCGGATTGTTTACCTCAAAATTGTTACGAAGCGTAGCTTATCATGGCCTTGATAATTGTTTTTATAAACTTGTTATTATTAAGGGCAACTGTTTCAGTCAGAAGTTTTGAAGTTCAAAACGAACCCAAAATAGACAGATTAAAAGACAATGTATTGATCATTTTAATTGACGATTTGCGACATCTGACGGACAAAAGTGTCAAATTGCCTAATATTCAAAAATTAGCGGGAAATGGCGTAAAGTTTGAAAATGCTTTTGCACAGGTGAGTTTTTTATATACAGGTTTTGTCATGATTTATTTTGATAATCAGTGTGTGTGTAACGTAATGCTTGGAGTATTTTATACTTTTTGACTTACAGCAAGCACTCTGCGCCCCGAGTAGAAATTCACTGTTAACAGGCCGACGACCCGATTCGTTGCATCTGTACGATTTCTATTCCTACTGGCGTGACTCAGTCGGCAATTTTACAACGATACCTCAGTTATTCAAACAAAATGGCTATGATACCTTTTCCGTTGGGAAAGTTTTCCACCCGGGCGTCAGTTCGAATTATAGTGATGATTTCCCTTATAGCTGGACAGAATTGCCGTATCATCCGTCAACTGATAAATATAAAGACGCTGCTGTTTGTGAAGATAGCGTCACAAAGAAACTCCAGAGAAATCTTGTTTGTCCGGTAGACGTCAATAGTCAACCTGAGCATACGCTGCCAGACTTGGAATCCTTGGATTACACGGTGAATGTACTGCGGCAGAGAAAGAACAACAGCCGTCCATTCTTGCTGGCTGTTGGGTTTCATAAGCCACACATACCTTTGAAGTTTCCTCAGCAATATTTAGGTATTTTATTTACATACGTGTTTAATAATACTCTTGTACAAAGTCGCACGCATCATAGACTCATAAAGGAGCAACCACACGGTCCGGCTACACGGTGACGCTTGGAATCACAATGACGTGCCGTAAAATGCAACCGTTTCGTAAAAGGTTCGCGTCAATAATCTTTCGTATGGAGCGGCAGCACACGTCATGGCGTACACGTTGCGGCTGCATATTTTAATCATCGATATGGAGAGTGGAGAGCTTGTGGTTAGGTTACGAGGTTTATGGTGCGTCACTGCGATTCCGTACCGGACCATCGGTGTAGTTAATACAAACCTTTGACCACTGTTTCAGTCAACCAGCATAATTTTCCAATAACCAGAGGGCCTATCGTGAACGACGATCGATGCGTTGCCTTTTCCTATCGCACTTACCTATATACGATAAAAGTGCAATAGAGATGCAGCTCATGCTGGCCGTGTGGTGACGGCAGTAAGAAGACATTTGTCACCACCCCAACTCCTCCTGCGGGTGTCGTAAAAGTCGACTAAGGGATTGAAGTGTCACTGACCATTATTTAACAAAAGCTTGATGATGGGCAGCAGCGTCATCATAGTGGACACATTACTGCGATCGCCAATCCGCTTGCCTAGCGTGGAGATTATGGGCATTAAATGCCCTATACCTCCTAATGCGTCTGCGTTTATACGCATAGTTAATAGGAGAGGCTTACGTCCAGCAGTGGACTATCATAGGCTGATGATGATGATGATGATGATGATGATGATGATGATGATGATGAGAGATGCAGCAACCTGTGTAAATTTTAGGTAAACCGATCTAATAGTTAGCGCAGACTAGCAAAAACGCCGGTAAGCGTAGGGATTGCTGAATGTCGATAAAAGATTAATTTAAACGTCGATAAGATACTTTATTTTCTTTTTATATATTGCTTATTGATAATTTTTTTTTTTTCAGATAGGGTACCAATCGACAAAATAAGGCCACCCAAACACCCGAATCGACCCAAGGCTATGCCAACAGTGGCTTGGCAACCCTGGACCGACGTCCGCCATAGAGACGACATATCGCGACTCAACATATCTTTTCCTTTTGGCATTATGCCTCAGGAATGGAGTATGAAGATAAGACAGAGTTACTACGCTGCTGCGATGTATGTGGATGATCTAGTTGGGTCGCTGATGCAGCATGTTGATTTAAGGAATACGGTCGTGGTTTTGACGAGTGATCATGGTTGGTATTGTTTTTGACTAGTTCAATGTTAACGGTCTTTAATTTCATTCCAGCACATGCGTCGAAATCCGCAAATTTCGAGGATTTGGCTCTCTCGCTCTAATGATGACTTCGTTGGAGTGACAGAGAAAAATATTTCGATTTTCGAGGTAGTAAGCCAGTTACCGCCCCGTAACCTATGAACAGCCTGCGGCCCTACCGCGAACTACGAAATACGCGAATATCGAAGATTTGCCTTTGTCATTCTAATGACACCTTCGTTGGAGTCACAGAGAAAAATCCTCAAAATTCATGAATTTTGAAGAACGCGGTAGTAGTAGGCCAGATTCTTTTTGACCAGTTTAATTTACACTTACGCCCCGTGCCGCTCACTTTAGCAGGGTGATAACGCATTGATTTAAAATTTTATTTCATTCCAGTCTACTTCGTAGCAAATAAACTATTTGTTCCTTTAGGTATCTACTTATTAAGCATTTCATAATCTGAATCCTGATATCAACTATCAAGTAATATTTTTCAGGTTGGTCCCTAGGCGAAAACGGGCTCTGGGCTAAATACAGCAACTTCGACGTAGCATTGAAAGTCCCCCTAATTTTCCGAATACCGGGAATTAAGCCCAACACTATAACCACACCTGTAGAACTTATCGATGTTTTCCCAACCCTAGCTGACGTCACTGGATTGAGCAAAGGCATCCCTAAATGTGTCAAAAATGAGATTTTATGTTTCGAAGGAAAAAGCTTAGTGCAACTAATGAAAACATCGGAAAATGACATGGCTGAAGAAACTTTCGCAATAAGCCAATATCCAAGACCAAGCGCGTATCCTAGGAAAAACTCAGATAAACCGAAACTAAAAGATATAAAAATAATGGGTTACAGCATAAGGATAAATAAATATCGATATACAGAATGGATATCGTTTAATAACACTCTGTTTACAAAAGACTGGGATAACGTTTTTGGTACGGAACTTTATGATCACATCACTGATCCGTATGAAGCACACAATGTGGTTTCTAGACATAAATACAGACGTATTAGGAAGTATTTATCAAAATTGCTGAGGAAATTTGGTTAATTTTTATATGGCGTTATAAGCTGCGAAATGGAGATGTTAAGGTCGTCTCATGTAATTGGGAGCACGTTGGACCGCTAATCCAGAGGAGGCGGGTTCGAATCCCGTGACAATCAGTCTTTAACAGTTGATTTTTTTCTATGGTAAGTATACTCCATTTCAAATACCATGGCCCGATGCCACATAAAACTTTGCAATGGCATCGGGTCATGGTATTTGAAATGGAGTATACCTGTTATGACATTGTGGAATTTGTATCTTACTTACTAATTTCTGTAAATAATTATTGTACTAAAAACTTTACATGAGTGTTAAAACCATGGCTTTGCTAGTTGCTCGATTTTTTTTTTATTTCAACCACGGCAGTCAGTATCATTTAAAATATACCTAACGTAACTTGATTATCAACAGGCCTTGCTTTTCGTTCTGTTACATACTGAATAGCGTCACATCACGCATCACGCGTCGTAGTAAATTAAGATCGACCACACCGCTGCTAAAAAAACGGCGACGGTACGGAATTGCAGTGACGCACCGTAAAACGCAACGGTTTCATCAAAAATCATTCGTAATATGGGGCACACGTCACAGCGTATAGGTACATTGGGGCTGAATGTTTTAAGCAACGGTGTGCAGTAAAAATATAGGTGCATTTATGGTGCGTCACTGCGATTCCGTGGTGTCAGATTTTAAGGTGCAGTGTAGTCAGTCTTTGATCACGCCATATTCTGATCATTTGCACATATGCCGCGATATTGGCCAACACTTATTATCAGAGATCGGCTTTTTGGATCTTCCCGGCGGGTATCCTAAGTAACTTGAAAAATAAACTTTAATTATATTGCCATGTTCCTGTTTCATAAAATATGTTCTTGTGTGTATAATATAATAGTGTTAAATAAAATTTTATAGTCACACCCGTCATTTTTTTATACGCGAAATCCCGCTAGGGGGAATCCAAAAAACCGATCACTGCTTATTATAGTTTCCTACCTATTTTGGAAGACCACCAGTGATTTTCATTTCACCGTAGGTACTGGTGACTGAAAATTTGCCCTCGTTCATTAAAATTGCCCAATCTATTCCGAAAACTGTAGTTATGTAACACTTAGGAATAGTTAAAATCGATCAGGGGAGCTACCACGACCTAGGTACTACTCAATACAATTCTGTTTAGGATTTTATCTGCATCGCAATGTGTCAGTTATACATAACATAATATACATATCCATATCCAATACCCATATAGTTATATTAGTTATATTAGGTATAGGTACACCGTGTTTTATTGATTTCCATTAAATTAAAGGGAAGCTTATTTAGGTCAAAAATAATCAATTCCTCTAAAGGCTTGTCCATTAATCACGTCATACGATTTTGACCTATTTTAGACCCCCCCATCCCCCATGGTGATACTTGGTGATATTTTCAGGAGCAATAGCCAATATGACGTGTAATTTTTTGCCAACTTAAGTAATCCTTTTAATAACACTTCAATTTACGTACTTTATTAAGCACACGTGATGGGAAAAAACTTTTTTGCAAACTACGAGGTAAATGTCCGTGAAATTTTAAAACTCAGTTCAAGATTTGACATCTGGTTATGTTTTAAAAGAAGTATGCTGTTCAGCAGAGAGTAACTAAAAATTACACGTGATTTGTCCGATGAACCCCCCCCCCCCACCCTATTGTGATAATTGGTGAATTTTTCTTGACCCCCCCAATACCCTACATCCTATACAGTATGACGTGATTAATGGACAAGCCCTAAGAAACTAGTGTCTTAACTCTTACTGTTATTGAGTTATTAAAAACAATAGTTTAATGACTGAATAAGTGTATTGCAACCTTTATTAAATCCTAATATCGTCGGGGATAGTGCAATACCGCGTAATTACCAAAACAGATAGAGTTCAAATATCAAACAATTGACACTCAAATTGAGCCTAATTGAATTTGTTAGTTACCCAATATTGCACTATCGCCTTCGTTATTTCGACATGTGCCGTCAGTCACCTGAGATCTTATTCTTAAGGTTCTCTCACACTTGCCATTACAATTATTATGTATGAAAAAGAAAAATATTTTTTTTTACCTGTTGACCGCCAGACGGCGAAGGAATATGCCGAGCTCCAGACGCCACGCATTCACGATTATTTAAGCGGAATTGAACTTTACGGAGTTCCACGTAAGTTCCTACTGGATTGGCGTAGCTGTCGGCCATATAACAGGCAACTTCTATTAATGTTCCAAGTAACCTGTCCAATTTAACGGAAATGTAAAAAACACGGATGCGTGTGCATGACGTGCGCGTGTGCGTTGCGTGCGCTTGGCCTTAAACTAAATTGCATTTAATAGATCATGGAATCATGGTAGCCCCCAGTTCAGGAACTCGTTCCAACCATATACAAACAAATTATTTAGTCGCATATTATTTCAGTTATTATTTATACTTAGGTACATATACTTAAATAATTAAATTAAAATATAATTTGCACATACAATCCATGACAGACCTACTACCGCGAATTTCGAAATTCGGAAATTTCAAACATTGTTCTCTGTCGCTCCAAGGAAGGCGTCATTAGGGTGAGAGACAAATCCTCGAAATTTTCTGATTTCGAAGTTCGCGGTAGGGCCGCTGTTTGGTCTTTGATCACACTTTCCTTCCTATCTTCTAGTATCGATATCTAGAATGTTCCTAAATCTTTATCTGTTTAATATTGGGCCTATCCAGAAAACTTTACGTGTGTAACATTTGATTCCTTATCTCAGGAATAATCGAAATCACATATACCTACATACAAATTATTTAGACTCATATATTATTATTTCAGTTATTACTTAAGTAGTTATACTTAAATACCTAACCCATTATTTATAAACATATCAAATCGCTAATTATCGTTTCTCCTTTTCGGTTTTATAGGCATATTAATAAGACCGAAAGGGACATACCATACTAAGCGGCTTGCTAAATTAGCAGACGTTTATGAATATGGGTGTTTTTATATAAGGTGCCTTAGGGTAATTCCGAAAATCACAGATAAAACACTCGTAATACATCGTCGTAAGTGTCACCTTTGGGAATTATCCAGTGTTTTTTGACATTCGGAATTACCCGAATACACCTTATAGTTGCCGATTTCTAAGAATGAACACTTGACAGTTTAGAAATAAGCCTTATACACCGTGTTTTTATTGATTTGCGTTAATTTAAAGGGAAGCTTATTTAGGTCTAAAATAATCAATTTGTCTAAGAAACTAGTATCTTAACTCTTACTGTTATTGAGCTATTAAAAAAATAAGTTTAATGACTAAAGTATATTGCAACCTTTATTACATCCTAATGAAACTTATTTTGACATGTGCCGTCAGTCACCTGAGATCTTATTCTTAAGGTTCTCTCACACTTACCATTCCATTTATTTTATATGAAAAAAAATTTTTTTTTATTGAAATCGTCTAAAAGCAATATACCAGGTAGCTCCAATTAACGTAAAAAGCAGCTTGTTGAGTTTAACGGAATTAAACAACACAAATTAAAAAACACGGTGTATATAAGACGTTAAGACTATCGAAAAAATGGTGAGTCCCTACCCTCATATTAACAAGGATTAATCTATAACTGTCAAAAGTTCATTCTTAGAAATCGGCAACTATACATATAATTTGCACATAGTCTTTGACAGTTCGTTAATCACACTTGACTCTTCCTATCCTCCGTTATCGGTTTTCTAGAATGTTCCTCCATCTCTATCTGTTTGAAGCGCGCGTATAACGCGCTACTCGCTAAAACTATAATGTTGGAAGACCACCAGAGTGTGTTTTTGGTTTCACCATACCATTGGGTCGCCATGACAGTTTGCGCGCATGCTTTTGCTGTGCCTGATATGTTGTGTGTTAGGGGAGATGTCACCTGGAATTTAAAATAATTTACGTAAATACTTGGGACGACTTGGGGGATGTACTAGTTTATTTAAGTTTGAAGAATGTTCTGTGCTACGAACAAATAAAACAAGGAAGCTGTACGCCATACTAAATTGCCTTTCAAAAACGGTCCTGAATTTTTGTTGACAAAGTGTCACCCCCTCTTCAATGCATCACGGTAATGAATTTCAATATCAGCCTATAAAAAGTTAAACCGCCATGTTTCTAAAAAATAGTTGTCATTGGTCCATCAAAGTTTTGATTGGCTATATTCTATAAACGAAATAAGCGCGGTGTTATAAAAGCGCTATGTCCTGCCCATCTTGGCACAATTGATTGAACAATTGGTTTTGGGGGCATTTTTGAGCTAGCTTTAGAAGTCCATGTTATATATGGTCGCAGGTTCTGTTCTTTTCTTTTTTCAATTATATTATTTGTTAGAAAGTATGTGTAGATAATTATGTGTTTACCATGTCAATAATTATAATTAGAATAATAATGGTGCAATCCACGAGAATGTCGGGTACGTGACGCCGTTTTACGCGTAGGTAGGTACATCTAAGAAAGCTATGAATACAATTTTCGTGTATCTTAATTTTATAACTGAGTATTTGTATTTATAGAGAATTCTCGCACTTTCCATATATTCCATGTCATTATCTCTGTCGAATCCAGTAAAGTTGATATTTTATTTTATTTAAGAAGGTACAATAACATGATACAAACAGAATACATTCAAGAGAAAAAAGTATATGAAATAAAATACTGCCTACATCACAATAACAATTGTACACAACATACGTAATAATCATGCATAAAAAAAAACATTTAATTTATGCTTATTGTTGAAGAGCCTCAGTTCCAACAATACGGCTGATAAATGTTGACAAAGACATGCTCAATATATCTGGCTCGCTACCTAAGTCAGTGTATAGACTACACATTCTGAAGATAGGAGCGTTACGGGTGACATTATTATTAGGGACTACCGGCAAAGCAAATAGCTTAGTATATGTCATTATACTCTCAAAATGTGGCCTGGAATACTTACCTACCTTTTAAGTTTGTTGGCATAGTCATTCCCACTCTGTATATTTTTATAGTGGATTAAACTACACATGCTAATCAAAATATATAATCATATACCGAATTCTATGAAACAAATTAAAAAAAATACATTTTAACAACCATTAAAAAAATACCTTATTGACAGGTGTTTCTATAATTTAACCTAATAATTAATTTTTTTAATGATAAAGAAACAATACTTCGATAGCTCTTTATCCCATCCCTAAGCTATTCAATTAAATCGTTAATATGTTATCTACGTATGTAAATCAAAGTTATAATGTAAATAACTATGTTATAAGTACCTAAACTAATCTATTCAACTATGTTGCTGTGCCCTTGCAGGGCGTCACATGTATCCCTAGCCTTAATTCCATCTTGTAAACTGTAATGTGACTTGCAATAAATGTTATTGACTTTGACTTTAACATCTTCAAAAACCTTATTGCAGAATGTAAAAATAAAGCAGAACCAACCTTTATCTGAAGTGACGTGACATATCCAATAGCGAATCCACACACTCCACCAATCACCATTTGCACCCAAAAATACGAGCTACCAAAGTTGGTATAGTTCCTCAACGCTTCTATCTCACCATTCATAACCATAAGAGGGATAAAGAGGAGGATAGAATACGCGTTGTTATAATAGGAGAGCAACCAGACTTCTTGGTTGACATGTGGTAGGACTTTTTTGGTGTATATTGAGTATAGCGATAGCATGAGAGAGCCGACTACTCCGTAGACAGTTCCGATGAGTGAGAAGCTGCCTGAAATATAAACATTCGCATAAAAAAAAATATTATAGGCCATTGAATAGCGATGAAAATGCCGAAAGATTGTTTCTTTCGAAAGTTTCGAATCTTTCTTATAAATAACGTGTAACTTTCGAAAAAAAACTGACATCTGTCTGCCTTTGACCCAAACAGACTACACTTCACTGCACGAACGTGCACGAGTCCATACATTAATGAATTTGTAAATTTCAACCTCTTTATTATATTATAATTGATAATACAGGGTGAAACATGAGTCGTGAATATTAATACGTTTTTCTAACACTATAAACAAATAACAATTAAATGCCCCACATGTTACACTTAGAAATTGTCAAGTTATTTATTTAATTTTTGTATTTTATTTTGGGGTTTTTGTTTTTGTATTTTTTGGCTTTAGGATATCGAAAAGGATTTTTGAGATAAATTAATGGAATAATTGAAATTACCTCTTCAAATTGAAGTAATTAATAACGGCAATTATTTTGTCATTTCGTGTAAAATTAAATGATATTTATTACATTTAACGTTTTAAATAGCTTAAATAGCTGCTATCATTTCTGAAAAACACTTTAAAAATTAGAAAAAGCCACAAAAAATACAAAAAAAATAAAAAAAAAACATGACTATGTAACTTGTGGGCATTCAATAATTGTTAGTTGTTTATAGAGTTAGAAAAACGTATTAGGTACTGTTCACGATTCATGTTTTACCCTGAATAATATAATAATGCGAAAAATATGTTATAATTATAATGAATTTCAAACGTAAAAAACTGAATGATGCGAACGATTTAATGGAAGATCCGTAACGAAAGATACAGTATTTTATTAAAAAATACAGAGGCCTTTGAAAGATACATGTATCTTTCGTGTTATTTTCATCGCTAGTATTGAAGATGTTAGATTTGTATCAATCTGAGAGCCAACTACCACAGAAATCATAGAATAAATAATAGCAGCAGGCTTAGCCCAGATGCTAATCTGCAATCGTATACGATAAGCGATAAGTTACGTCACCATAATAATGTATGGAAATGGTAACGTGACTTTTCGTTCCAATCTGTCATTCTCATAAATATCTGTTCACATAATGCCACCAAACTTCCGACTCCGACTAATCACAATATTGAACTTGGCTCTCATTTCACATTTACGTTTTTGATGGTAAAATTGTAACAACATTCATTTGTTTGCTTTGACAGTCAATAATAGATAACAGTGTCAAGTACTTCACAACATCGGTAAATTAAAGTAGGTACTGTCGAGTTCCTAACTATATAGATATTCCTAATAATGAGTGTAAGTCTAATATGGGCGAAGCCCTTAACTGGGGTTAGTTTAGGACATGATAAGTACATTTAGATAACTTTTACTTAAAATTAGAATCAAAATTATCCGTACGAAATAATTCGGAGCGCAATGTTGAACACACTCAAGTTAAACTCTCGTTTACAGGTAATTTCAAAAGCAGAAGATAACTGGGTCAAATTCTTTTCGTAGTCTTATTAAATTTTGTGTCCCTAAAAAATGTGACGCAGTGGTGATTTTGTTTTTAATTTCTGATGTATGGATTAAAACCTGGCGTGAAAAAGAAATACAAGTGCACCGGCTTTTTTTATATTATGTACTGAGTTGAATGAAACAGCAACTAAAAGCGTGACAGAGTGGTATGAAACAAGACAACGAAAATAATTTAAACCCAACTGCCATATCAATATTTTCAATATTAATAAATGTTAGTAGGTAGGTAAGGTAGGGTACATGCTGCTCCGAAAATCTTTAAAAAATCTGTCCTTTAAGTGTAACTTAAAAAAACTCGTATTAATTACACTAATCCCATGCCTGGTTTAATTTATCGCCTGTATTAGATTTACACACGGTATAAACAAATTTAAACCGACATGTCGTCGGGGTAGTGCAATACCGCGTACCTACCAAAACAGATAGAGTTGAAATATCAAACAATTGACATTCAAATTCACCCTAATTGAATTTGTTGGTTACGCTACGCGGTATTGCACACAGAATTAGATTTGGATAGAAGAAACAAGTTCATTCATTTGTATGGCGGCCGAGCGTGTCAGTTTTTTTACTGAAGTTGTTACTTGCCTATGATTTTAAATATGTCTCAGGCCCTTGAGTATTCATATTTTTTTGTGTTGTTGCAATTAATATTACTTAAGGAGGCATTATTAATGTTTTTGTTCAATTCAACTTACAAAATTTGACGCCCGAAAGCTGCAAGCTGCCATTAAAGTAAAGACGGACAACTCAGTAGATTTTACTGAGTTCATTTAACACGCTAAGTAGATACGTTTGCTTGATCTATGGTATATATGACATCTGTGGTAATTCACTATCCCCGACTGTGTCCCCGACGATATACTGTGTATCTCAAAACAAAATCTGGCAACTCTAGAAGTGACGTCGAAAACGTAAAAAAATCTTTTTAGTATAGTCCATTTCAAATACGAAGCCCCGATGCCACTCGAAACTTTTGTCATTTAATTGGTCCACTACAAATTGGCACGTGTCGTACACCGATGTATGCATAAAATATCACGCCACAAAAGGGCCTGGCCAGGTTTCTTTTGTTATCACTATCCTATTGCTCCTATTGCTGACGCCTAATGACTTTGTTAAGTGGAATCGGGCCTTCGTATTTGAAATGGACTTTACCGATGGTGTCTTTTTTAGGCTCTAGTGCGAGAAGTGGCTCATTTTACGTCAGGTCCAAAACTTCGGAGGGCCATCTGTACTAAAAAACGTCGTACGAGACACGTGCAAAAACGAAATTTGTAACTCCCTGTCGTTCGTGTTTTAAAACATCGCCACTCGTTTCGAATTTCATGTTTTTCGCACTTGTGTCGTAATGTACTATAGTATACCTAGTAAATTCTCCTGGTCCACGCCCAGATAAAACCCGAAGATAATAAAGCCACAGCACATGACGCACCGGCTCGAAGTTGTCTGCCCCAGCAGGGCCCATGTCAGTATGACGTTGAATACAGTGGTGAGTGATCGCCCGATGTAGTAGAATGATACTTCTACGTACTTCAGGTAGAGACTTCCCTAGGGAGTAATAAAAATGCGAGTACGTCATTTAATAATATTATGTCTTAAAACTTATTTTTTGGTTGGCAAGTGTGATGAAAAACATTGTATGCATCAAGGGAGGTAAGTACGGAATTACTAACGAGAGTGTTAGAAGCCCGACGTCCTTAGGCGGAGGGCTTTTATGACTCGAGTTTGTATTCCGCTTACCGACCGTGATGCACACAATGTACTATAAATGACGTACTGACATTTCTATTACTTAGGGAATTTCACTTTTCTATTACTCCCGCTATGCACGCAAGCAATGGCGCGCTTAGACAGGAAGTGTGGTGAAAAAATCATAGTATACCTAGTAAATTCTCCTGGTCCACGCCCAGATAAAACCCGAAGATAATAAAGCCACAGCACATGACGCACCGGCTCGAAGTTGTCTGCCCCAGCAGGGCCCATGTCAGTATGACGTTGAATACAGTGGTGAGTGATCGCCCGATGTAGTAGAATGATACTTCTACGTACAGTCAAGGGCATTAATGTATATATACACTTCTCCATACTGATCCCATACAAATGTGTCTATATATTAATGCACTCGACTGTACTTCAGGCAGAGACTTCCCTAGGGAGTAATAAAAATGTCAGTACGTCATTTAATAATATTATGTCTTAAAACTTATTTTTTGGTTGGCAAGTGTGAAATACTAACTCGAGTCATAAAAGCCCTCTACCTAACGGCGTCGGGCTTCTAAAGCTCTCGTTAGTAGTTCCGTACTTACCTCCCTTGATGCACAATGTATTATAAATGACGTACTGACATTTCTATTACTTAGGGAATTTCACTTTTCTATTACTCCCGCTTAGAGGTGTGCGCCGGCATAGAAATCGCCGGCGGCGGCGCGCCGCAAAATTTTGCCGGCGTGGCGGCGCCACGCCGGCGTCAAGGTCAAATTATTACCCTGTACGTTCATACATATAAGGATGAGAAGATATTAAAAACTTAGATATTGTTTAGGACAAGTTTATTATTAAAAAAAATAAACATGCAACAAAGTTATAGATTGCATTTTATGCGGGAAATTGACTTAATTATTATCGTGTACGAAAAATATTTTATTAACTCGCACAGCGGCCCTACCGCGAAAAACGCGGTAGTAGGCCTGGATCGAGTCGTCTACAGATTCCCAATACTAAAGATTCCTGATACTACAGATAAGAGATAATACTTCAAATATTGTCAATAGTATGCATTCCTGATTGTACATATTCCCAATAATACGAATTTTAAATGCTACAAATACCCAACACTACAGTTTCCCAATACTATAGGTTCCCAATACTACGAATTATCCAATAGGTACTGCAGATTATATATGATGATTTCAAATACTACAGGTACCCAGCTTTACAACCTCTTTATAGCACCATCATCGCCCACACTGCTAGTCATACATCGGTGTATAAACAAACGAATTTTTTTTTTAAATATAAAATCTATTATTGTATATTTTGCTTTCTTTGACGTTATTATTACAAGCCTACAAAAACTGCAAGCAAAATTTTAAATGCGTTTAATATACTCATAAATAAATATTTCGTATTCTGTCCAAAAAGAGGAAACATACCGACATGAGAAATACCTTTCTTAAAATGCTTATGAAAAAAAATTGTTACAAATTGGTCTGTTTTTGGAGGAGGAAATAGGGAACACAAAACCATGTTTTCGCCAATTTTACGTAGGTATAATGAGGCGAAGCTGCAGTTGTCTATTTCTAAGCCGTGCAAAGCGACAGCAAATTTTTTCAAATGCCAATTTTTTTAAAAGCTTCCACCTTTTTCCTCTAAAAATATCTTAATCTTATTCAAGAAGCACAAAAATCATCAATTGCAAACACTAAAATTAATAGAATCAGTTAATAGACAGTCATTAAACCTCATATGGTGGCCTAACGTAAATAATGAAAAAACATCCATCATCATCAGCAGCTCAATTTCACGCCACCGTTTTCGATCTTTGGCTGCTCGCATCCAGCTCCTGCCAGCCATCCTGCGCAAATCGTCGCTGCACCTTGCCTGAGGGCGTCCTACACTACGCTTGCCGAGACGCGATCTGCACTCAAGAACTCGTTTAGCCAGTCGGTTCTACGGATAATAAGGCCAGCCCACTGCCACTTCAGCTTGCTAACACGGTGGGCTAAGTCGATCACTTTAGTTCTCTGCCGGATAACCTCATTTCTGATTCGATTCCGCAAAGAGACGCCGAGCATTGCCCTTTCCATAGCTCGTTGAGCGACCTTGAACTTGTGGACCAGCCGTACCGTCAGTGACCAAATTCGGCTCCGTACGTCATGACGGGTAGGAAGCACTGATTGAAGACTTTTGTCATCAGACACTGTGGGATCGACGATGCGAAGAATATAATATAATGAAAAAACACAGCTAGTAATACCTAGGATTATAAGCCTAAAAGCGGTTCAATAAGACCTACGTTACGACTTTCAAGCAAGTGTGTTGAAAAAAGCATTACAGTTGGGAATCAGTAGACGTGAAATCTAGAGAATATGGAATCTGTAGACATAGGAATCAATCAGTAATATTGAAAATCTATAGACATGGGCAACCGTAATGTTGGAATATTAAAGTATTGGGATTCTGTAGGTTTGTAAATCTGTAGTATTGGGAATGTGTAGATTTGGAATTCTGTAAATAAATCTGTACAATTGAAAAGAATTCTGCCCAATCTATCTGAAAATCTGCAATCCAGAAATCTTTTGGGTCAGAGGGAACCGCTTGTCGATATTCGCAAGCATATTGTTGTTTAATGTCAATATGATCAGCGTGGCGCGTAATTTAAATGATTTTATTCCGTAAAATTTTTGTCGCGGCGTGGGTTTTTGAAAACCTCGGCGGCGGCGGCGGCGTGGGTCCCGCGGCGCGGCGCCGCCGCGCCGGCGTGGCGCACACCTCTACTCCCGCTACGCACGCAAGCAATGGCGCGCTTAAACAGGAAGTGTGATGAAAAAATCATAGTATACCTAGTAAATTCTCCTGGTCCACGCCCAGATAAAACCCGAAGATAATAAAGCCACAGCACATGACGCACCGGCTCGAAGTTGTCTGCCCCAGCAGGGCCCATGTCAGTATGACGTTGAATACAGTGGTGAGTGATCGCCCGATGTAGTAGAATGATACTTCTACGTACTTCAGGCAGAGGTTGTTGGTTGCTATCATTAGTGTGAACATTATTGATAAGGGGATAACCATCACACTTGCTGTCTATGCGCGCCATTGCTTGCGCGCGTAGCGGGAGTAATAGAAAAGTGAAATTCCCTAGGGAGTAATAAAAATGTCAGTACGTCATTTAATAATATGTCTTAAAACTTATTTTTTGGTTGGCAAGTGTGATGAAAAACATTGTAAGCATCACGGTCGATAAGCGGAATACTAACTCGAGTCATAAAAGCCCTCCGCCTAACGGCGTCGGGCTTCTAACGCTCTCATTAGTAATTCCGTACTTACCTCCCTTGATGCACAATGTACAGTCAAGTGCAAAAATAAGTATCGAAAGAATCCGCTCATAAATATGTTACAGCGTTCTTATTACACAGGATTAGAGTGCACTGCGACATATTTTTGAACACTTTTGTGTACACCTTATTTTGTCTTTGACTGTACTATAAATGACGTACTGACATTTCTATTACTTAGGGAATTTCACTTTTCTATTACTCCCGCTATGCACGCAAGCAATTCCGCGCTTGGACAGGAAGTGTGATGAAAAAATCATAGTATACCTAGTAAATTCTCCTGGTCCACGCCCAGATAAAACCCGAAGATAATAAAGCCACAGCACATGACGCACCGGCTCGAAGTCGTCTGCCCTAGCAAGGCCCATGTCAGTATGACGTTGAATACAGTGGTGAGTGATCGCCCGATGTAGTAGAATGACACTTCTACGTACTTCAGGCAGAGGTTGTTGGTTGCTATCATTAGTGTGAACATTATTGATAAGGGGATAACCATCACACTTGCTGTATATGCGCGCCATTGCTTGCGTGCGTAGCGGGAGTAATAGAAAAGTGAAATTCCCTAGGGAGTAATAAAAATGTCAGTGCATCATTGAATAATATTATGTGTTAAAGCTTATTTTTTGGTTGGCAAGTAAGATGAAAAACATTGTATGCATCACGGTCGGTAGCGGAATACTAACTCGAGTCATAAAAGCCCTCCGCCTAAGGACGTCGGGCTTCTAACACTCTCGTTAGTAATTCCGTACTTACCTCCCTTGATGCACAATGTACAGTCAAGTGCAAAAATAAGTATCGAAAGAATCCGCTCATAAATATGTTACGACGTTCTTATTACACAGAATTAGAGTGCACTGCGACATATTTTTGAACACTTTTGTGTACACCTTATTTTGTCTTTGACTGTACTATAAATGACGTACTGACATTTCTATTACTTAGGGAATTTCACTTTTCTATTACTCCCGCTATGCACGCAAGCAATGGCGCACTTAGACAGGAAGTGTGATGAAAAAATCATAGTATACCTAGTAAATTCTCCTGGTCCACGCCCAGATAAAACCCGAAGATAATAAAGCCACAGCACATGACGCACCGGCTCGAAGTTGTCTGCCCCAGCAGGGCCCATGTCAGTATGACGTTGAATACAGTGGTGAGTGATCGCCCGATGTAGTAGAATGATACTTCTACGTACTTCAGGCAGAGATTGTTGGTTGCTATCATTAGTGTGAACATTATTGATAAGGGGATAACCTAGAAAAAAAAATATAAAAAAAACTATAACTATAAGCTTTTACTGCCAACTTAGTTAGCCAGTTGGTCCAACTGGCCTACTACTGGGAACATCGACATTAGTAAATGTTGGGGGTTCGAAATATACCGATTTCGAAGTTCGCGGTAGGGCCGCTATAGGTACTTAAGGTCCGACCGGACCGAGACCCATATTTTAGTCTCGGCCGAAACCGAGACCGGGAATAAATTTGATTCTCGCCCGAGACCGAGACTTGGTAAAAAGGATAATAAACGTATAAATTACATAAAACATCCCTTGCAAATACCTATACCCTAGCAAAAACAGCAATTTTTTTTGGATATTTTCATTTTTGAAATTTTTTTATGTAGCGGATACACAAGCCAGTATTCGAATTTTAGGTATTTTTATCGATAGTATGATAGGGGTAGCTTACTCTAAATTATTCCTTCCGTTCATTTTAAAGTGAAATTGAAGTCAGTTCATGTCAATATGACACCAATAAAATCGCAGTAAGTTACAGCTCATTACGAATCTCGGCTACGGCTGAGAGTCTCGGCCATTTTTGGCCGAGAGCCGAGATCTCGGCTCGATTTTTGGCCGAGAATGCTGAGACCGAGACCGAGATCTCGGTCGGACCTTAACCTAATGTTTACGTATATCGCCACACAAAATGATCGAAAAAAGCAGTTCGTTCAATTTGGCAGATTTTTTTTTAAATATAGCCTCTAATGCTCTGATAAACTCTTTGAACCTTAACTAATGACTAGTTTTTAAAATATAACGATATTAGTTTCAACAAATGAATTAACTATAATATGACGCTAAACATACGATATTTAATTCGGATTAATTAACGTACACAGCAGCATGATTTGTTCTTATCCATGGCAATATCGAGTATAAAACATTCGAAGGTTCAGTCTATGTATCTTCACACCTAATATCAGAGCGTTAACATGAAGAAGTAACAAATCCATATGGTTATATGTACTTATTTACGTATAGGTATAAAATACGTTACACGTACAGTCGAGTGCATTAATATACATATAGACACATTTGTAATGGATCAGTATGGAGAAGTGTACCTATACAGGGTGTATCTTTTGCAACCTGCAATATTTTAGGAGGTGATTGAGTTGCTCATCCATAACAACTTTTGCTATGGGAGCAACTCTGAAATCGCAAAAAAATTTTTGGCTTTTCAATACATTTTGGCACATCCAAGGTCGACACTTTGTATGGGAAAGCCAAATTTTTTTTTTAGTAGATACACCCTGTATATGTATATTAATGCCCTTGACTGTACAACTTATAATTAACTTATATTATATCTAATTGTATTTACAACGCTTTATTTGTGCATTAGGTATTGCATGAAGCGTTCTTAATGATGGGTAGGTACTTTATATTCTCTTCAAGCAAAACCTAAAACCGCTGTTACGTGGCGCTATTTTCATCACAGCTTTTTCCGACCATTTTGTGACAGGTTCTTTGTGCTGCTCATCAAACAAAGACTAACAAGCCCCTCACTCGATAAGGTTATTTATATGTACACGGTGTTACGCGAGCATTGCGAAAGATTTTAACTATGCATTCTAGACATCAAAATAAACAAAAAATATTATGAGACCTAATGTCAATACCACCAAAAAAAAAAATTCTTTTTCTTTTATTTTAGGCCGATTTGAATACTTTTGTTTAAATTATTTATTTCAATTTTTTTTTAGGTAGAGTTTATTTCGTCAAGTCTATTCGTATTTTTGATTGTCAGGCAAAAGGTGTGGTAATATTAGAACACATTGTGGTAGCATTGTAATCCAAAAAAAGTTAAATTACGAGTTACCGTCGAAAAACTTATTTCGAAAAAAGGTTGATTATCTCTGAAACCAAGCCGAATCCAGGAAATTTTATATAACATTAAAGACTCTAAATATGGTCAGGAATCCAGCATTAAAATCTTTCGGAATGCTGACGTGTATATTATTCTTATAATCATGCTGAGATTCACTGGAGCTGACAAGTGTATTGATTTTAATTACTAAAATCAATTCAATCATAATACAATCAATAAATGGGATAAGATAACATACTTACAACATAACCCCAACTACATACATGATTTCTTATCAAATGAAATACATAGGTAGATATAATCAGTAATTGAGTTTTAACTCTCTTTTTAACTTGTGCCTACCATGTCAATTTAAGAGATAGAGAGAGAGAGAGAGATAGAGATCTTTATTTCCATCCAATGTGTAGTATACATATAGCAATACAATACATGAACCCTGGTAATCAATTTTTAACTGAATAATCAATTTGCCAAGACATAATTTCAGGTGGTGTAATCAGATCTAACAGTAGGTACCTAACATATGGTCAAAAACATCTTTTGTTACCATAAAACCACCCAAATATTGTCCAATACTGCAACTTTAGTCCACAATTTCAACTCCTAAATAAGCATCAATCCCAATCTTCTTTGGCATTGACCAAGTTTTTATTATTATTAGTGTGCCCAGGTGCCTTTAGGTAAATTAGTTTTAATTTACCATTTACTAATCATAGCGATAAGTTTTGTAACTTCTACCTATGTATCTAACACTTATATGGAATCAAAAGTTCTGAAATAAATTATTTAAATTTGAATTTACGGGACTAATTTCAATAATGTTCTCTTTGATTGCAAAATGTTGATATTCCATGTTCTTAATGCAAATATGGGAATATTCGTGATAATGGCACAGCTCTACCCTCCTCCCGGAACTAGGATTCATACAAAATGTTACCTTTTTAACTACATCCAAATTCCAGGGTGAGCCCTTAGGGAAAGCAAACACCCTGGGAATGCCTCCGGTTTTGCTCAAACTTGAGCAGATTGTGAACGAAATGATGCATTGGAACCATGTGATGAATAATGGGGCTTCTAAAGGCACAGCCTGGCCGCTTAGCAGGGCTTTGTTCACAAAAACTGTGACTATTGACACAACCCTGAAAATTTCAATTTATTAAGTAAAAGGTATTTTTCAATTAAATAAACACAGCTGAAATTCATTATTAGGATACTTCTGAATATAGACAAGAATTATGTTGTAATCTATTAGCCTTCCTTAACACTTGTTCAAACAGATTCTCATTTAAACCTCTAAATTTCCAATGCACAAAAAAAAGTTTTTAGATGTATTGAAAGATTGTAATTGACTATGAATATAATAATAAATTAGCCCTTCAACCAAAATATTCTTAACTTTATCACTTACCAATAGCAAGCAACCACAATAAATATTTTTATGTATCTCGAGCATAAATCCGAGCGTTCATTCATCTTTAATTTTGATTTTTTCATAGGGGTCCTAAATTAATGCGCTGTACCAGCACATTCTATCGTGTCTTGAGTTTGTAAGAATAGATACGGTTATGTTGTGAACCGTGAAATTACTGAAATAAAACGGAGTTTAGCAACGAGACCATCGAATAGAACCAACACAACAGAAACACTGACTGAGGCACTGAACCGGTGATAGTGATACATTCGTGTTGGTAATCAAATGACAGTAGTATCTTTTGTTTCACATTATCGCTATTGACAAGCGAGACAAAAAATTTTTTTATCAAATTCTAATTAAACTTATGGAATAGAACCTCAAATAGAACGTTGTTTCTTTACGTCAATGTCACAAATGACAAAAGTAACTGTCACTTCGACAGTGACATATGATGGTATTTAAGCTGCTGCTAAAATCGTTGCAGATAGATGTTTACATTATAGATAGATTGATTTATTAACGTCTGGAGACAGACTGATTAGACAAATTATTATTAATAAAATTTATTTAATAAAAGTATATGAAGAAATATCGAATTGATTACACGTTCATACGTCTCTTGAATCTTTTCAGATTTTATCTTGCCTTGCAACTTTTTATCTCTGAAGTAATCAAATCAAGTAACACACGCTGACGTCAGTGTCTTGATGATTTTCTGAAATTACTGCTTACCGTTTGGCGGTCGGTTTTATAAAATTTACAAAATTTTAATAAAAAACCCAGTGTACAAAAAGATACTCTCAAGTTTTTCAGTAAATAAAAATGTCATCAGGACCAGAGCCCCAGCCCGTAGAGGCGGAAATCAAGAAGCGGGATCCAGTATTTGGACCGATATAATTTACAGCCCCGTTAATTTGCTATTGACTGTGAACTGTTTATTTATTGTTGTTATGATATATAAATTGTTAAGGAGTAGGTTTTCTAAAGTGTCAGT